>JACDJE010000515.1:2932-39592 GCA_016647715.1 Pavo muticus
TTTTTTTTTTTTTTTTTTTTTTTTTTTTTTTGAATTTCCCTTTCTGACAGAAATGTGTATGTTTCCTTGGCACTTTATTCACTGATTGCTCTATGATCATGCTGGTAGGAGAATCAGGAGGTAGAAACGTTTACATGATACTGTCATTGTAATGTATTTTGAATTATGCCCCTTTGCAATATGCCACCATTATTTTTGCCTGCTTAAGTCATAACTGCTGTGCAACTATGCGAGACCTTTGCTTAGTTTATAAAATCTTTTGCAATTCAGTTTCAAATTGAAAGAAAACTTGTCTAAGTGTATACAGGCAATTTTGAGATAGCAATCTTACTTGAGATATTGATAAAAATCTATGACTGAAGGTGAATGTTGTTGGTTTTACTTATTAGCCCTGTAGTCTCACGTACTCCAAAACAAAAGGTTTGAGATCAAAGTATTTTAGAAATCAGAAAGTAGTAGGATGCCAGGCTATCTAGAGTAATATAGTGACTGTTTATTGGCTTCATATTCTGAAACAGTCATCTGGAAGAAACCATGAAAACATTGCATGTTGGCAGAGTGTTAAGGATGGGAGGAGATTATTGGTAGAGCATGGCTTTGATCACTTGGTGAGTTGTATGCTATATTAAACAGTATGTACATTTTTACAGTCAGATTCAGCTGAGAACTTGTGAAACAGGGACCTTGCCGTACCCTTTGACGGGAGAACAGGATTTAGAGTAGTCTAGAGACAGCATCTGTGGAAAGAAATCAGAGTTCATAAACAATGCCAGAACACTGGACCCCACTCTCTTGGAGGAACTGAAAAGATGTTCTTTTAAAAATCTGCTGATATTTGTACATCTCCTTACATTTAAACATTGTGGACTTTCATCTTTCCCATGTCTAGTTTTCATCTGACCACTAGAAAATGACCCAACTGAAAAGATTTCAGAGAAGGACTACAGACCTAGCTAACAGCTGAAAAGATGGTTTGCAAGGGATTCAGTCTGCTGTCTCTGCAATGAGCAGAAGTCAATCACTTTCTATTAGAGGAAAATATCACTTGGGGATTTAAAATTAAGACTTTTTGTACTGTGTGCTTTTCCCACAATTATTGGACACTTGAGATTTCTGGGAAAAGTTGTAGAGGCCCTGTGCAGAACTTCAGAAGAGGTAATCACAGTCATCACTATGTGTCTGAAGTTCTAGTAAGAGAGCAGTGAAAATGGAATGTCCTAACATTAAAACTTGTTGCTGATTGAGATACGTTTGGTTTTTGTCCAACTAAAATCTTGAGAAAAGTGATAGGCAGACACTCTGGAGTGTTCAAAATATTTATTTGCTGAGATATGACACCTGATTTTCTATTAGCATTTCCAATTTGTGTGGTTGTGTGTGTTTGTGTTCACATCTCTCCCTGTGGCACAGTAGAAAACTAAAGCCTTTACGGAAAGCTCTACAGAGACCAGGTTGTTTTATTCTTTTGTTTTGTCTTTGGCTAAAAAAGCCCTTTTGTGACATTGGTCTGTTGTTACTGTCATCCTTTTTTTTCAGTCATTCTGAAACTCAATGACATTTGAGGGGTTTGAAGGGCGTTTTGGTGTGGACAAGTATACATGAGCAAAGAGATGTTGCTATTAAAATGTTTTGTACTTGTATCTTCTGCAGAGGCATTTCCCTAGATAAAATCTGTCCCTTAAAATTAATTCAGTCTTTTCTTTTGGACTTAGGGACCCATTAGATATTTGGGACAGGATGGTAGAGTTCAAGACACAGGCATGAAGTGCCTAGGAGAAAAAGGAAACCTGCTGAGAAGCAGTGTGGCCCAGCTGTTAGAGCCAGTTTCCTGGGGACTCAGCATATGCCATTGCACTTTAACTTCCCTCTGTTCTTCTGATCTGGTCAGTTATTAACATTTGCAAGAGGAAAACAGTATTACTTTAATGTGAGGATGTGTTTCTAAAGTGCTTGACTATAAGGGTAAGGAGTATATGTTGCTATAAATCCTGGTGCTGTGAAAAAGATTCTGAACTAGCCTTTTTCTACATTTCCTGTCAACTTACTCTCACCTTCAGGGGTAACCCCTAGATTCACACTGAACAAAATGTTAGTCCTGTCTGGATAGGTAAAGAAGAAAACAGGATCATCCATCTATAACTGGGAGTGTCTTGGAGTCAAGGAAGTAATGCGTCATTACGATACATTATGATAGTGAAATGGCTTCTAGATCTGCAGTGATGTTGGCTGGTCACTCACAACATCTTCCCTCCCCTCACTGAAGCAGCACTCTTGCTTTGCCACACCTCAGCCACCACTGGTTTTCTTTTGGGCTGGGAAGCACTTGGGAAGTGGCATCACTCGTCCCTGAGGAGAAGAATCTGAATTACTAATACTGGCAGTTGTTTGCCAAGCAACTTGATTTTTTTTTAGTGAAACCTGCAGGGACATCCAAAGATGAACACCCTTGGCAGTATCATACAGGCACTAGCTCCATATGGCTGACACTTAGAAAAAGGGGTCTAATTAGTTTTGGCAGTGGCTTGTAATTCAAAATGACTTGTGTCTTCACTGAAAATACAAGTGTGTGGGTGTCTGGTAAAAAGACAAAACAAAAAACACTCCTGAAATTCAGATGAGCAAACCTGGTATATTAGAATCCTGCAGCTATGAGAAGGAAAACTACTCAAGTGTCGTCTGTTTTGGAGAAGTCCCATGCTCGGTTGTTTTGATGACGGGTCCTTCTCAGGGGAATGAGCTAAAAGCATCCTACTGAGTGGAAAAATGATGGGGAAGATACAGAGATGAAAAAGAGAATTCCTGCAGAACTCTTTCCGTTATATTTATTTGTTAATGGTCAGCACAACGGTTGCTATCTTACAAATATTACTGTTTGTTTTAAATCTTAATTAAAGATGAAATTTAATGAGTGATTCTTCAAAACACAAACTTTTAGCATCAGTACAGAGTAGTTTTGAAGTCTTCTTTTCCTAACAGCTTCAGTCTTCTCTTATTATTTTTGCAATTAAAACTTAATCTTACTTCTTCAGTGTTATTTGTTCAATACATGTATTGTATCATACAAACTTTAATAGCACTGACTGTAGTAGTAATGTTTGTAGATAACCAAGAAGTACCAGATCAGGTCTGCTGCAGCTCTTCAGTGCTTCAGTACTAATGTATTCTTTTGACCCACTGATATTTCTGATCGTCTTACTCATTCTTTGCTGTGCTTTCCATTTCTAGTGTTTTAAGCATCATCAGCATTTTCCATAGCAACTCATTTTTTCTGCTGCAAATGCAGATGGATGACTAATGTACTGCAAGTCCCATTGTAACTGTCTTAGTACAGTATTTAAATATGACTTATTGTTCCATCTTGTTTAATTCTAATCATTTGCTCTATTTTGAAATTAGGTTGCAATGCAGCAGAATACCATGAAAAGCAATAGTTAATTTTTTCCTCAGCAGTTGCTATATAACCTGTAGACATTTTTCTTAGCAGTTTTGTACATTTGAGGCCACTTCTATGCAGGTAATAATTCATAGCTTGGTGTTGAAGATACAGCTCAGAGACATGCAATTAATGAATGAACACAGTTCTGGCAGGCAAATGTCACTATATTTTCAAGAGAAGCCTTTGAAGGATACAATAAATATGAGCCAAGTAGGTATTTTAACTGGTCACATGTTGTCAAACTGTCCTAAAAAATGAGAAATGTCTGCGTAGAGAAGACAGGTTATTACAGATACAGTCAACTGCACTTCAGATAACACGATACTGTTGCTTTTTATAAGGCCCAAAGAGACTTCTTGTAAAGTCAGGGGTAATAAACTGCTCTGCAAGTATTGCTCTTAATAGCATACATTTTAATTGTAAAGCAAACTGTGAATAACACCAAACTGCAGTGTGAGGTAGTTTTCTGTCACATTAAACTTTGATTATTGTAAAATGCATGACTAGCCCTTGACAGCCAGGATATATCGTTAAGATGCTGCACAGGGGAGGAATTTTACAGACACATGTATTAATAACTCATCTTCACTAATGCTGTTCTCTAGCATGCTGGGACTAAGAGACACACAATTTTTGCTAATCCTTCTAGAAATGAAGATGAAAGCCTAATGATGGGAATGTTTTAAATCACTGCATCAAAATCTAAGTACTTGCCCAAGAGAGCGTATGAAGAGCAGGAATCTCCCAGGAGAACCAAACTTGGCTCACTTTTCAGGAAAAGCTAAGTGAGCAGACAGGGCTTTTGCCACCTGGCTTGCAGGCATAATTCCTGCTGTCTCTGCCATCTGTGTTGATAGCCATCTAGCCCCCCACAATGGCACAGACTGTGTTGGGTTTCACGTTAGAGATGCTATTCATCTTTTGTCTGTGGGCAAAAGCAGTTCCTGAATTTGACACACATCTCAACTCTGGATATTCAAAGGCTGTGAGTTAGTTCTCAGAAAAAAATCAAGGTTTTGACTCAGTAAAAAAATATTTAATTGTCCTCTAGTTTTGAAACTCCTTAGATCATCTTTTCCTGATTGCTCTAAGGCTATTTTAAACAAATAGAAAAGAGAAGATTCTAGTGTGATGCTGTAAGTACAAGACCTGACATAATTAAAAGCAACAGACTTTTTGTGACACTCACAGTAAGACAGAGAGGTATTAAAACCATTACTTTGTTTAAAAGACTCAAAAAGGACGAGAATGGAAAGGTGAGATTTCTGCTAATGTTAAGATACTAACCCTGCTGAGAAAGCCTGTTGTTTGTGTAAAAAAGAAATTGAAGTTAAAAGAAATGAACAATTGCCAAACACAACCGTATTTCATTCTAGATACTTGATCAATAACTTCAGGAGGAAAGGATTAAAAGAAAAGTATTAAATGTGATGACTTTGGGTACTTTGGTAAATTGGTTAAAGCTTTACTCATGTAAACAGTGCTGTGCAAGCAGGCCCCAACTATGGTGTTAATACATCTCTAAGAAATGAATTTCCATATCTTTGCTTTCAAGAGTTTTAGCTTTTTAACATTATGTCTGTAAAGGTTAAAAATTGAGATGGTTCTTCAGCTGATGTAGCAATACAATGCCATTTCCCTCCTTATAGACTGTGGTTATAAGAAGTACTTTAATATTTAGAATTAGAATGATGATAATAATAACAACAACAATGACAATGTCTGCCATTGAGGTTTTCTTCTTAATTTGTGTAATAATAGTTGCATGATTCCAATTTCTGCCTGGCAGACTAGAATATGAAAATAAGTTTTGAAAAGAGAAGTCTGAGTAGCAGTTTTGAATTTAAAGTGTTTTTTAACTTTACAATGCATATGATCATTGCTGTGAGCTTCCGGCACATCCACTAAAGTATCTGTTGGAGTTGTTCCTGTTTACTGATGTTAAAAAGAAAGCATACAATATGCTTACTTTGACTGAGATACTTCAAAGCTTTGTTCCAGTTGTTTCAAAACTACCAGAAATATGTTGCTCTGCCATCTAAAAATATATATTGTGTCAGAGCTTATCTTGCAAGGCGGTGGGCTCTTGGTTGTGATCCAACTAAACACTTAGATATATGCTCAAAGTGGGTAACTTGGATGCACAAATCTAGGTGCATGTTTAGATGTTCTATTGGATCATAGCATAGTGCCCTGCGGGATCAGAATGTGTAATACATAAGTGTTCTTCGCAAATAGCATTAGCATCACACAGAGAGTACATATGCACAGGCAGCTGTGTGAAGCTGTCTGGATTCCTTTTGGAAATGCATGCATAAGAATTGACATGTTTGTCTGCAATTTCTCAATGCCTGTTGTTTATTAGACAGCTGTGATCACTGCTGAGATGCAGGGGAAAGATGGGCTCTGGGGCTGGTGTGTCAGCACTCCACCTGAAGTGTTTTTAAGGAGTCTGGCAGTCTGCTCAGACTCCTTATTTCTTTCTTAATACTTTCTCACTCCAAGCTCTGTCTTCACCAAGGAATTTGTAAACAGCTCTTGTGGAATGACTTTGAAATTTCTCCTTGTGCAGCAAAAACTGTGGCTATTTCTTTGAACTGAATAAATAACTCACATAGAATAATTAATTGAGTTTCTCCTCTAATTTTCTTTTGTATATATTTCTTACACCTGCAATGTTGACTTACTGTCATTGAATTGACTGATAGTAAGCACATCTGAGTTTTGGCTATGCATTCACTGGGTAACGCTTTGACATTGTATTTGGAAATCTTTTTGTGCACGGCATTGCTTTCACTGCTTTGCGAAAGTTTACCTTAGTCTAATTTATAGTTTTTCTTGTAGTATGCTAATGTTCTTTCTCATTAAATTGATTCAAAAGCACTGCTTCTGTTCCAGAATGGATAGCTGTATCCATGGATAGACCTTCCAGTGTGAGAGACTGTCAGCTACGTAGGTCACTCCAAAAGTAATGTCCTATTTATTTCCACAGAAATTAGGATACAAAGAGCACAAAGCACTATTGATAGAGCAGATTCTCAGCTACAAAACACGTGCAAACAGAGCCAGCACCATTAGCTATGCATTTTCACCAGCCTGCATGCCGCTCTTGTAACAATCAGCACTAGAAGAGGTTACCAGCTCTAGGTTTCATAGTAGATAGGAAATTGTTGCCCGTGCAGTCCATCTTTCATTAGCCCGAACAGATGGAAGTTAGATGGTGCTAAATCCAAACTGTATGGTGAGTGTGATAAGACAGCCCAGCCAAGGCTGGCAACATGCTCCATGGTCTTCAAATCCCTATGGGATCAGAGAAAGGTTTACTCTTTTCTGACATGACTCTGGAAGCTTAGTTAGCATCGAGATGTAGTGGTCAGAGTTGATGGTTTGTTCTGGTTTCAGGAAGTCTGGAAGGACCCTATCCCAAAAGACAGTGCACATCACTTTGACGACTGATGGCTGTGTCTTGAACATTTTATTTGATGGGGAATTCATGTGTCACAACTCCATGGACTCTGTCCTGTAGTGGTGATACCACTTCTTGTCACTAGTAATATTCCAGGAAACTGTCACCTTCAGCCTCATATTAGGTCAATAGTTGCTGACAAACTTGCATGTGGTGTTCTTTCTGTTTCAGTGTGAGCTTTCATAGGACCAACATGGTACAAATTTTACAATTGTTTCCAACTCACTGAAGCCAATAATAATCTCTGTACACAGTTTCCTGGTCATAATGTACTGATTCATGGGGATGAGCTGATTGAGACAATCTTCATTTTGTGGTGTGACAACTGTGCATGGCCATCTGTAATGTGGCTTGTCTTTCATGTTGCTGCCACCATTGCTACCACAAAATGTAATGGGATATTGGTGGGAAGGTTCAATCTCTACTGTCATACCACCAACCTCTACCTCTGATATTGTAGGACATCATCATAAAAAAGGGGGCATTACTTTCAGAGCAACCCTTGTAAGCAGTATGTATGTTGCCATGAAGTTCTCACCTCCTAGCCCCCAATGAATACCAAATCATGAAGTGCTGCTGAGCATAATTTTTAATCAATCTGCAAATATATATTTATTTATGTAAATTTATTTGTGTTGTGCTTCAGTTTCCATGAAATATTCACAAGACTTTTAAATTCACTCACTTATAAATATTAGCAGCAATAAGCTAAATTAGTCCCATGTTCAAGGAAAGTGGCCTCAAGATTAAGCATTTTCTGAAGTAACTTTTTTTTGGTTAGGTGAAAGGATTCAAGTCAGAAAATTCTCTGACTATTTTATCTGGTCCTTTTGACCTCGTGATTCAGGCAGTGTTTACTACAGGCAGTCTGAGAGTTTCTGATTGAACCAGAATACATTGCAGATAAACTTACACTCTTCTACACCTCCTGCGGTCTCAGCATTTCTCTGCCACAGAAGTCTTCACTTGCCTTGTTTTATACCAGATAATCACGAGACAGTTAGGTGGCTGTTGATTTTAAAACTATTTTACCCCTCAAGCCTCTTTGCAAACAAATATGGATGTTACACATCTACCCATTATTCTTGCCATATGGTCAAAGATGGATCAAAAACCTTCCTGACATCAACTAAATATTTATATCCGGCTGTTTTCCTGGAAGAACCAAAGCTCAGTTCTGATTGATTGCTATCCTAACCTTCTTCCCATCTTTAAACTTAGCCTGCTGCTTCTCAAGCCTCTAGATAACTGAGTGGTGATGACACTGATGGACTGGACTTTATATTGAACAGGAAAGCTGCTGAAGTAATCTCAAGCAAAGAAAACAAACACCACTGTTGCTATTTGGAAACTTCCACTAAGCAGGACAGGGAAATAAAGTGATGCACACAAAGGATATTTAAAATCCAAGTTAAATTTCCTCTGCTGCTTTGGCTAAGAAAGAATAATTGTGGTCTGACTCTTCATAGCTTAGTTTAGATTTAATTCCCAGCAGGTCTTCACTGCACTTTGTGACTTTGAGGAAGAGAAGGAGTTGAACAGGCTCAGATCCATTGCCACACCTGGACACAGGCAATTGGACCTGCACCAGTTGTGGCTGTGCATTCTGGAGAGGGATTTTCACCTTCTTCTTGGCAGTGCCAACAACTAGCTCCAAAGTCAGGGGAGAATTTGTTCTGCTGCCGGGCATGAGGCAGACCGAGATGCCTGATAATGTAGTAACTCTCATTCAACGTACTTCTTGATTACACATTATTAACCTTCTGTAGTTAATCTCATTCTGTGAGGCTGTGGGAAACCACTCTCTCTCTCTCTCTCTCTTTCTCTCTCTCTCTCTCTTTTTTTAATGAAAAAAACCTTTCCTTACACCAGGGCCAAGTTCCTTAGAAAGATAAAAGTAGAGGTGTGTCTTGCCTGAAAGTAAGATGAGCGATAGGAAAGAACCAGCTGTAGAAAAGCTCATTCTGCTGCACAGCCATGGCAGTGCTGCTTCAGCCTCCACTGGTGAGAACACTGCTATTCCCTCCACTCATCCCTTGCTTGTGCTTTCCTTGACAGCAGATGGGAAGCAGGACCCAGAAAAAATCCTGAAAAAGTGCTATTACGTACTTATCTTTGCTTAATCTTGTTTTTTTTCTGCACCTTCTTTCTTATTAGCTTGTTGGTTGTGCTGTATCAAGAGGAAATCTATTTATGGGACTCTGCAGCTGAAAGTTGTTTACAGTGGTAAATAGAAGGACTGTCTTTACAGAGATGCGCAGACAGGCCCCAAGGGCACACCATGCAGAAAAAATCATTTTCACTTAGTAAGCCAGATCACTGTGCTACCACAACTGTGTTCACAAAATCAAACAGTGGGCTGAGGTTGGCAGGGTCCTCTGGATGTCCCCAGGAGGGCCACCCAGAGCAGGTTGCCCAGGACCATGTCCAGATGGCTTTTGAAGATGTACATCTGAAAAACATTTTTCTTCCTCGTCTCCCTTGGATTCGTGCTTAGCTGATTGGCTGATTTTTTTCTCTCCATTGTTTTCAGAATAATGTGAAGGATATATGGCAGGCTATAAAAGGTGAGAGGCCTCTTATTAGTAGATGTGGACCTCCTTCCTGACTTTCGCAAAATGTAGGGAAACTTTACATGAGAGCAGCATATGCTCTCATCTGCAGAAATGTCAGCCAGACCCCACCTCAGCAAAATAGGTGTATCCTGATGCAGGACAATAGCAAAAGGGAGTTCTCCACTGAGCAGATTTTCAAAACCCTGTGATGTAGCATCAGCTCTGAACAAGTGAAACTGCTGACGGTCTGAGAGAACTCAGATATCTTATCAGGGGGACATACTATAAACGAGTGCATGTGTACGCACCCTTCACAGGTTGACACGGAGATTATAGAGCTCATAAAGGCAATTTAATCAAGAATTCTAATTCATTGATACAATCCCTGAATTCGTGGATAACTAGAACAAAACAACCTATTACTGTGAGTCCATTCAGTCTCTGTTTCCCTGCCTGGTCACCTTCTACCACAAAATTGATGTAATTTCTCATGCATGTTGTGGCCAGATGTGCTTGGCCCATGCTGCCAGATTATCTCAAACTGCAACAATTTTTCTACTAGCGTGACACTTAATACCAAGTTCGTATTAGGAGTCATAACACCACTGAACTGAAAACGTTTTAGTTAAATTAAAGTTGACGATTTGTCAAATATTAACGGCAGAAACATTGATTACTTTTTCAAAATACTAAATCTAGATGTATTATTAAGCTCTAGACTTTATGTATTTTGGTACTAGAGAGGCTTGGGTCTCTGCTTAGATTCAGAGCTCACTCTGGTTGCAGTAGTTCCTTTTGGAAGGCACCAACAAGAAAATTAACATTGATAAACAGGCTTCATAAAGGAAATAGTAATATATGAAGAAATCACATTCTTTCCAATTTTTTTCTAGAAAAATAACACACATAATAACCTAAATTCTTTATTTTTACATCAGTTAGAAGCTTCTATCATGGAAGAAAAAACTAATTGCTTCCCTTTGCTCAGGAACATCTTCTTATGCATAAAACATGTTAGAATAACTCCAGTGTACAGCTGGGCTGTCTTTTTGTTAAGAGAGTGGACTGTGTGCCAAGAGACATTTGGCTGGACCATGGGAATGTAAGGATGCCTGCAAGAGTATGCTTTCAGTACTGTGACAAACAAAAAAGCCCCTTCTTTCATCTGTGAAGCAGGATTCTGGGAAGGGATGCCTTCTCCATGTCAGTAAAAACGTCTGTTTTTCTCTATTCTTCTCCTTCTTAGGAAAATAGAATAAAATGAGAGGAGAACATGTTATAATGCAATGGCTATGCAGGCTCCTCTTCTCAGTGTTAGCAGCAGCAGCTGTTATTGCCTCTCTGAAAGGCAAGATTTGTTATAGAAATAGCCATTTACACTGAAAACCTGTTGTCCTAATTTGGTTTGTTTAGCTAGGCAAAGACAGAAATTGTTTTAAAGGAAAGAGAGTGAGGATAATGTGGCTCCTGCTTAGTTTTGCTATTTTTTTTTTTTTTATAAATACCCAGATAATGAGGCGGCCTGATTCTGGCAGCAAATGTGTAGGTGAGTGGGATAGCTGGCAGCTTGCAAGGACCAGCTCTGTCCTTGTGCATCATATCTTGCACCAATCAGAGCTCTCTGTATATGAGCTGCTTCCTCATGAATGGTGTGTTATTTCTTTTGTGTGCAATGAAGGTTAATTAGGGAAGATTCAGCTTTGCCTCTTAGAGGGTAGTAGGAAGTAAATTGTCCAGCCTCGTGGCTTCTCTACCCATCACCTGTAAAGACAGGGATTCCCCTGACACCGTCTCACAGCTGTACTGACACATTGGCATCTCCTTACTGAAGTGTGAGGAGGTGTTGTGCAGTTGTGAGGAAAGCATTTCTTACGTTGCAGTGATAATTGGTGTTTCTTGCTTGGAGGCTGTTTTTCTGCTGAAAGGAGCTTGAACACATACTGAAAGAGAAAAACATCTCAGATGAAAGTGGTAATTCTTTCTTGAGAGCTATGCTAGGTGATAACAATTTTTCAATTTCTGCAGCTCCCAGTCGTAACTCTGGTGCTACTGCAAAATGAGAAATGTCCAGGGTAGTTATAGAATGACTTGAGTTGGAAGAGACCTTAAAGATCAACTGATCCTGACCCTGTGCCATTGCCAGGTCTGATCCCCTCCAAATCCCTGCTGCTCTTCTTCTGCTGATGCAGCCCAGGATACTGTTGGCCTTCCAGGCTGCAAGTGCACACTGCTGGCTTTTTGTCCACCAGAACTCCTAGGTCTTTCTCCACAGGGCTGCTCTCAATGAGTTATTCTCCCAGTCTGTACATACATCTGGGATTGCTCCAACACAAGTGTAGCACCTTGCACTTGAACTTGTTGAACCTCATTTGAGCCCACACTATCCTGGGGTGCATTACAAAGAGCACAGCCAGCAGGTGCAGAGAGGTGATCCTCCCCCTCAACGCTGCCCTGGTGAGGCCACATCTGGAGTACTGTGTCCACTTCTGGACTCCCCAGTTCAGGAAAGACATGGGTCTTGTAGTCCAGTGGAAGGCTACAAAAATGATGCAGGGCCTGTAGCATTTCCCACCGTATGAGGAAAGTCGGAGAGACGTGAGGCTGTTAGCCTGGAGAAGAGAAGACTGAGAAGGGGTCTTATCAACACTTACAAATATCCAAAGGGCAGGTATCAAGTTGATGGGCTCAGGCTGTTTCTGGTGTTACCCAGCAACAGGACAGAGGGTAATAGGAATAAACTGGGACACCAAAAATTCCATACAGACATGAGAATGAAATTCTTTACTGTGAGGTTGGCAGAGCACTGGAACAGGCTGCCCAGACAGGTTGCGGAGTCTCTTTCTCTGGAGATATTTAAGACCCATCTGGATGTTTTCCTGTGCAACCTGTTGTAGGATACCTGCCTTAGCAAAGGGTTGCAATAGAAGATTCCCAGAGGTCCCTTCCAGTCCCTACAGTTCTGTGATTCTATGATTCAGCCAATTCCCAATTCGCTGAAATGTCCACCCTTCAAATCTTTATCTTTCCAATTTAGAGATAAGGATACAGTGTGGGACCATATTGAATGCCTTGCAGAAGTCAAGGTAGATGACATCAGTTGCTCTTCCTTTACCTACTGATGCTGCCATCCCATCGTAGAAGGCTGCCTAATTACTTTTGAATCTTCTAAAATTCATTTGCTTTCTGCAGTCTCTCTCTTAGCATGCTGACCTCCGAAAACACATTTAGTAAAGAAAGCAGAATTTTTCTTTGTTTATTTAAATAATGACAATTAATTTGGTTTCCTCACTTGCATCTTCTCTGTTACCCTGTGATGAAACAGCTCCTGGGCAAAACCTGGAAATGCAAATGCAGATGACAAAGACTGTTCAAGAGCACCTCACTGATGATACTATTTTTGTTCACAGTTTTCATCAACTTTCACTGCCACTGCATGTCCCAAAGTAGATGTGGTTCTCCTTGGGTTAGGTCAATACAGATGCACTGTGTCTGCTAGTGTACAGTTTGTGGTCTGTGTAGGGAGAGAAAACCAATGAATTTAACTATCTATAAACACAGGACCAAGAGCAGAAAATACTACTATGCCTCTTGAATTTTATGCCATGCCTTGAATTGATAGACTACCCTAATCCATGTGAACTACTTGCATGGCTGCCTGTCAAAGTCATGCATTCTGTCTTCTGAAAATATGATGGCTCTTGCTTCAACTCAAATTTTATTACTTAAAAGAAAGTAGGTTAAGAGAACAAAATATAGCTTCTTTTACCTCATAGTGGGTGATCTGCATACTGACTTACAGAGAGCTTTGGCAACATAACTTCTGCCCGAGATGATTCAGAGTACAGTGCCAGTAAATTACATTTCTGACTGTATAACTTTCATAGAGCTGTATAATAATGATAGTATACTCTCATGTTATGGAGTTCAGAATGTCACTGGTATAAAATCTGTATAGGAGGTACATATTAATTAATAGTTGAATTAATTTCTATTTTCAGTTTTAAGAAAGTATTATCTGCTTTTTTTTATTTTATTTTTTTAACCTCTTCTCAGGAACAGTATTCCAGCAAAACTCGAAGAAAAAAGCACAAGGAATATGATCTTTAATATATGCATCTTTGCATATATTAATGCAACAGCTTATCATAATTTGTTGGAACTGTCAAGCCTTTCCTTGAGACATGTACTTCTTGCCCTGTCTGCTTTCTTTCCCCATCGCTCAACATTTTTAATGAGACTAGTTTCTCAGCAATCTAATACTTGCCTGAACTTTCTGAACCTGAGCCTGTTACACCTTGGTCCTCTTTGCAGCGCTGTATGTGAATCACAGCATTTACAGAGGCTGTGAAATATATGTGCATCTATTTGAGGATTCTCTAACCTGCAATATTAACAGAAAGCAGTTTCATCGTAGGTAGAAAATGCTTTATGAAACCTGGTTATTTTCTTGTCGCTTTTCTGTGGTGATGTGTCAATTGAATAGTTGTCCATTTTCTGTTTGAAATTGCCTGAAGTTTTTCTTATCTTTGAATTAAAGCCACTTCATGAGAACTAAGAGTTATTCATACAAAGGAGGGGATTGAATTAAAGTTAATAGGCACATTTTATTCTTCTGTTGCTGTGCCTCTAAGTGCTTGACTTTGCAGGCTTAATGCTTTTCAAATGTGGGAAGTTGATGGGTGAAACTTATTGTGCATGTACACATATATATGCAAAATGAGTGGTCTGTGGTTCCTAAATTAGTGTCTTGTTCCCTTGATCAAGAGGATTGTATATAATTCAGATGACAGTTTTCTTCATTACTTACCAAAAAGTAATACTCCACTTCTTCTGTATTTGTACTGGTGAAGCAACAGAAGGTGGATGGTTGGGGCCACAGCTGGCTTTTTTAACATGAAGTTTTAGTTTGCACGATACTGCAGTGTGATACAGTTTCAAATCAAAGGAAGCCTAAAGAAATATTTTATGCTTCAGGGGAGAAGTGTTGACCTGGATCCTGCAGCTGGCTCTCCCAAACAAAAGTCTAGCTGTTACAACACAAAGATGTGAAGGAAGTCCAGAGCAGTTCTGAGAGCACGTTTGTGTCTCAGACTAGCTGGTAGATGTGCACTTTAAGAAGAATCAAAGGAATTGATCTAGTGCTGAGGTCACCAAAGCAATCCTCTTATTTTCTTCGTTACTGTTGTTGTTCTTGTTGTTGGGTAACTTCACCACTATCTAGATTAGCTTTGCATTTTTGCCTGCCTTTTACAATTGGCCTGCATATTGCTAAGGTCGTAACTTCCAGCTTGACAGCTTCTGGTTGAGGAAGAGTCTTGAGAAATCAAGATTAGTGATACTATTCTTATGGAGTAGAGCCTGGTCAGCGAGAACTAGCAAAAAAAGGCAAGTTCCATATCAAACTGGAAAAGCGATAACATACTCTGTAGATTAGAGCGTGTTTCCCACAGTTCCCCAAATAGCAAAGAGTTAGCCTCTGTAAAAACTCTGCTGAGGACTCTTGCCATTTGTGACCATTATCATTCCAAAGGAACCTGAGAAAATTTGGGCAATCTTAAAGGTATGTCATCTGTTCTGAACAGTAACTCTGGAAACTATTTTGGGTACACTGGCAATGACTGGACTTATTTCACAGCCACCTGGTGAACTGATGTGTTAATCCTTTTGAGTGAGTAGAAGGTTGACTGCAAGTTGGTTACTTGTGTTATGGGAATGTAGACTTACGGGCTTCCTTTCCCTGTGCAAGCATCCTTCTCTTGTACAATTACTAGTCATGTATGGACCACCACCCATATTCTGTCACCTCTGAATAACCCCATCAATCATATCTAGCTGTTGCAGCATGGATGGTAATTTTTTCCTTTTGCCAATTTTGCTCATTTATGATAATTTCTGTTTCCGAGGTGATTGTCTTAGAATCACTGTTTTTGTCACACGCTGCAGTAAGCAAACACCAGTATGGAAAAGAATGCTGCAGCCTGCATGTTCTGCTGCCAGTTTTGGCCTTCTGGCCTTAGCAATACGATGTTCATGCACAGCGTTTGGCATTAACTTGAATTCATTGTGTGCATCAGTACTGAACTGTTTTGCTCGATCCTGCACTTGTTAGCCAGACTGGATCCAACAGCTGGCATATTTTTCTCATTCAAGTTCTTCATGTGAAAGAAGAGGCAGAATTAAGATGCAGACCCAAAGCTAGCAATAAAATCAAATGTTAAAAACTCAGCAAATGTGAATTTTAGTTTTGCCTGTAGGGCAGTGGTAGCATCAAGCTGGCTAAGCTGTCCGCCAGGCTTGTAAATGTTGGTTAAATTACTATGCAAGGCTGGAAGACAGTTCTACAGCTTGGAAATATGAAGTTGGTATAAAACTGAGGTTTGCTGTAGTTCTATATATAATCCCAGTATACTTTGTACACCCTTTCCTGAAGTTAACTCTGTGAAATTGAGATTAAAGCTTTGAATAAATCTAATAGGTTTCTCTTTCATATGCACATTTCTAATTGTCTTGCTTGATGCTTGGAATCAATATTTAATACCAGAGCTGGCAGTGAAGCTTGTTTCTTTCTTGTATTCCTAGCTGAGTTTTTCATGCAAGATACACAGCAAAACTGTAACCAAGTCACACTGACTTCCTAGATATGTATGAGGTTGTCAGCTAAGTGTTTGTAGTACGGGAATAGCATAGGTCTTGGAGAGACAGGCTAGGTTTAGTGCTTGAAGAAGACACTGAGTACTGTGGAGATCTTAGCCTGAGGTGAGTAAACTACTTGGTGTTTGGCATACAGGTGCATCCTGGATGTGTGCTAACATGCATCAAAGGCATCCCTGCACTAGGGAGAAATTTCTTTTCTTGGCCATAACATTGCACAAGAGCTGAAAGAAGTGGTGGAAGATGATGTAGTAACAGCAGCAGAGCAAGAGCAGGAGCAGAAATGAATGTACTTATGGCCATAGAGTATCCTGACTTTTATCAGAAATAATGTGACCAACAGAACTAGTGAAGGAATTGTCCATTTGTACTCATCACTTCCTACTAATACCAGAAAGGAGCCTGTAGAAATGTAGGTGTTGGTCTCCTGTCTTAGGGAAGAGGAGGTGAAAAACAACATGAAGCTGTGCTGGCGGATGTTTAGATTGTGTACCAGGAGGAACTTCTTCACAGAAAGGATGGCTGAGCATTGGAGTGGGCTGCTCGGCAAAGTGGCAGAGTTCCCACCCGTGGAAACATTGAAGAGATGTGTGGACGTGGTGCTTACAAGCAAGGTTTGGTGGTGGACTTGGTAATAACATTAAATGGCAGTTGGATTTCATGACCATATGGGTCTTTTCCAACAATGATACAATGTTTCTATGATGTGTTAGTATATTACCTGTGCTGATTTCCGCCTCTGAGTGCTGACAGATGGCTGTTCTTGTATATTTCCCATGGGGTTGAATGGCAGGGAGCCCTTTGAAACTGTGTAGAGAGGTCCCAGTGATTTTGACATGATTTTCCCACAAGCATAAGAAGCTGGAGATGAAGTAGCACAAAGCTATGGATTCAGAAGGACGGAAAAATTACTACAGTGTTTGTTCAATGAGAACAGCAGAGGTGAGGTTTTGTGGAAAATGGGAGAACCTGCTGAAGAAGATCCAAGCAGAGGAAGGACGTGAGTGTGTAAGGTGGGCTGGGAGGAAGCCCATAAATGCGAAGTGGGTGAGGAAGAGAGGAGGTTTTGGGCTCAGAGAAAGAGTGAGATGGCAAAGAATTTGCTACCAGAAGTTGAAAAGGTCGCATTTCTTACTGAGAGAGAGAATTTGTTAAAATAATATGCAGGACATCTGGCAATGTGGAAACAGAGAAAATATCTGCTCTTCAAGATGTCTTGTAGAAAGAAAATACCAGGTGTGGTTGTGCTGTTCACTCTGTGCTAATGAGTTTTTCTCTGGACTTTGAGAATATGTTTTTCCCATATTTTTACTGTATTGATAAAATCACTAATTAATGATGTTTTAGATGATAAGACATAGGAAGCATTGAGCTTTGCTTATTCTCAGACTTCAAAACTAACTTAGTCTTAAATGTATGACATATGCTGGGTGGGATTGCTGCACCCTCTCAAATATGCTTAGTTTTCCTAGAGAATGAAATGAAAATAACTTTCAATGAAAATCTGCTAATTTTGTTCCCATGCCCTCTCACTCTTGCTCATTATTAATGGTTTCAAGGAAAGTTTTTCAGTCATCCCAAGAGCTCACTTATCATCTGCATTCTCCATTTTCTTCCCTTACTTTGGGACTTCGTATTGCTCGTGTAAGGAAAATTAACATAATTCATGCCAGCCAGTACCAACTAGTCCACCATCTAGGTGGCAGATGTTCTCAAGAATTTGCTGCCTGTTATCTTCTGCAACTATGATTCATGTGAGATGAGAAGGAGCCCATGTTTCCCTAAGAGAGTTCTCAGTTCATGCTGCAGATCTGAGCTGTACTACTGCAGTGCCATGGCTGTGACAAATGGGTTTTGACACAGAGGGAGGAAACAGATTCAGACTGGCACGATGCACACCTTGCACCTAGTTTCAGCCCTCCTCTGGGACAGTCAGATTTCACAATACTTTTTGCACAGTACATCTGTCCTTGCTATTGCATTCCACAGGGAACAGCATTTGATGGTAATATGCTGCATATTATCTTCTTTCTTCTGTATGTATTCTTCCTCACAAACAATTGTGAGCTTGAATTGGGTCAGGCATGAATTGTCCAGAGTGAAATACACATGTACTACTCTTGAAAGCGCTCTGGCTCTGACGTTCTTCATGGCTGTACCCCTTGTTTGGTGTGCAGTGAAGAGCTGAAACTCAGAAGTGCATTTTTGTTGAGATACATTGTATGACATCAGCAGCTCACATAGCTCACTGCAAACTTGTTTAAAAACAAGGAAACTAGGAGAACTCTCTGATATTACGTAAATGTTAGTGAATGGCGGTTCTTTCTGAATGTTAGCAGTTACAAAAACAACAACAACAACAAACTCAAAAACTTTAAGGTACATTTCCTTTCTTCAGCCCACAGTGGATAACTAATCTCTTTTCCACATTCTTTTAAGAGCTTGAGAGAGCTCCAAGCTCCATCTTTTTTCGTATGGTCACAAGCTCAAATATTTGTATGATAGTTTTATTAGGACTTGAAAATACTTGCTTATCTGCCAAAATAATAATTTTTGCTGACTTTTATAGCATGTCTGTGATTGTAACAGAGCAGTTGATGTGCTGATAAAGGGAGTAAAAAAGAAATAAGTTACCATAAATGGAAAAAAGTACAACCAGACTTGTAGACAACTGTTAAACATGAAAATTAGAATTAGTTAGCATTAGTATATTTCCTCTTGTTTACTGACCCCTTCCTGCCTTAAATAACTAAGTAAGTAAATAAGAGTATCCATGTGAGCAAGTTTATTTTTTCTTATTTCTTTCTGCTGGTGTTTGCAGATGGTGACAAAAATGCGTGTGTCTCATCTTTGAGGCACTCAGGCCTTTTTCAAAAGTTTGGTACCTATCCTATTGGCTTCTGTTAATTGCATTTGCACATTACGTGTACTAACAGAACAGAAGTAGAATCTTGCCAGATTATACTATCTGCCTATCCAATGCTGGATAATGGCTTATGCAAATGCTTGACATGAAACATAGAATGAAGACAGTGTTCTCCAACTTTCTTGTCCTGGTTTCTAGGTCTCTCAAGTAACCTTGATACATTAACACCTTTATTAAGTTTAAGCATAAAAGTGTCTTTGATTTTTGTTATCCTTTCACCCTTTATGTGAGTTCTGCAGCTGAAAAATCTTTTTGATATTACGGGTTAAATGCATTCAAAGCCTCTTTAACAGCCCCTCCCCACTCCCTTTATTTTTATGCCAACGATCTCCTTTAGCTTAAATAGTTATGTTCTTCTCCAGATGTTTACCCCTGAACTATTTATAGACAGCAAACATCCCTTCTCCAGACTTTGTCTTGCTAGGCTAAACATCTTTCGCCATTTAGTTGTGTTCCCTTAGGCAGGCTTCACTGTCTGTATTACTTGCTTCCAATTTCAGTTCAGCCTGCAATGAGACTGTTGTCCAGAACTGAGCACAAGAGTTCATAAGTGCCCTTGGGCACAGGAAGTGCCATTTCCTTGCAGCCACTAATAACATTTCACTCATTACTGTGTTCCACAAGGGACAGAGAAGACTTTCCTTCTTTTTTTTCATGGACCGTCATCCATGGGCTGTTTAGTCTGAGCAGCATCAGCCTTCTGTGTTAACAGCAGACTAAACTGCAACAAGAAAAACAGTGACTCCTCATAGCCCTTTCTTCCTGCTATGGCACGTCTCTGCAACTGAACGAGGCCTGTCAATGTTTTACTCAGTAATAAACACTCATTATGCTTGCTGTACATTCATGGGCGTCTAGGGTTAACAGGAATTTTCTTGCCCCTCTTCTGCTTTGGGAGCGCAGGCATAACCCTTTGCACCAGCTGTGGCAGTGATGTGTTGTCCTTTGAGCTGGAGAAAGGCTGGAGATGTGCTGCCTCTGAGTGTATGTGTCTTCTGTGTGGCCCAGGGAACATGGTCTTCCTGGCAGCAGCTTTGCACTGGAGCCAGCTGCCATGTTGCATTGTTCAGCCTGCTCAGACCATCCTTTGCACTCTGTTGGTGAACCGTGATGCAGAAGAAACTCTAAAAAAGGACTATGCCTTGCACAGAAATTGCTCCTATCCTTTGTGCCCTCAGCTGCTGCCCCAGTGAGGAAGTGTACGTTCCTGGTCTTCCTTCCATTGCTCCGTGGCATGCACACAAACTGTTCCAAAGTCCAACATAAGGTACAAGACAGAGCACTCATTGCTTCTCTTTCCATGTTGACATAAAGGACATCTTAATGGTCCTGAGCCATTTGTGAAGGCAATGCCGAGCAGTCGATCAGAATATGTATCAGACATCTGCTTTCTGGAGAGTAGACAGCTCTCTTTGCGCATCAGCCACAGGAATAAAGGGCATGTTTTCTCTACTTGTTTGTTAAAGAGACCTTAGTATAGTACTGGTGGGCTACTCAGTGTATTCTTTGGGAAAGGTGGAAGTGATGTTTTACTTTCAGACTGCATTTACTTTCAGTATGCATTTCTGAATACAGAAGTGAAATGTATTTATTAACTTGAATTTAATATCTAGCTTGTCACTAATTCTCTATTTTTTACAATATTCTCCTCTGCTTCCTCCTTTTTTTTTTTTTTTTTTTTTGGTAATATGTAATACTGAATTAGGACAAGTGATGGGTTTGCTACCTGCATGTAGTTGGGCCAGTGGGTGTTTGTTGTACATATAAGCAAAAGTAATTTGTCTAATGACTCATGCTTACTGCCCCTATCTTTTAATGTGCAGTTGAATTGCCTTTGAAGATGGAGATCAGCATGAACACGTACAGTTTGGGAAGAAAAATCCACCACGAATGTAGCAGTATTAGTTGGGAAGTTAAAAGGTTTATACAGGTATTTATGTTCCAGATCCCTGGGGTTTTATTTGCTGCATATTATGGGCAGATAATCTACTGCTGCTGTCAAGTCTCTCTTCTCTCTCAGAGGCAGAGAGGAAGAAAATTACATTCAGAAAAGTCCTGATGTAGGTCTCGCAAGGCAGAATTGTTTGATGAATGTGGATTCCTTTTTTACCTGCAGGGTAAAGGCTGTTTTATTCCAGCCAAACACTACTTTATTTTTTAATGGAAATTGAGACTGTTTTTATTACGAAAACATGTATGGTAGCTTTAAATATTTATAAGATTATTCTTAATTTATACATATGCCAGCAAAATATTCATCTTCATTATAGTTAGTGTACATTTTGTTTAGAAAAATACAGTATAAGTATGATGAGTTTCACATGAAAAATAAAACTCAAGCTTGTCTTCAAAAGAGAGATGTTGTCCCAAAGTTTATTTCCATTCTTTTATGCAGTTTGGTGGGATTGAAATAATATGCTGCAGATCATGGGAACAAGCAGAAAACATGATGGCAGAGTAACAGCAGTGTTTGAGGTAAAGCTATATTAACATCAGCATCTCAGACTATGACATTCTTGTCTCATAAACAGAAAAATGAAGCAACTGCACAGATGGAAAATAAAATATGCCCATGGAAAATTGAAATAAGCATTACATATTGGCAGGGTTTCTTCCCTTGTCTTTTATTGGTGGATAATCTTTCAACTACTAGAACATAATTTCTATCTCCAGCTGTGCCTGGCCTTGTTTTGACTCGATGATAATTAACATAGGGATTGAAAAGTTCTAAGTTGAAGTATAAGTACTTAGGTCATGTTCAGACACCTTCTTCGTTTATCTTCTTGCATGCATTATTAGGGCAGTGACATTTCTTTGGCTGTAAATCCGAGTTTTATCTGTAAATTTTATCTTCAGATATAAAATTAATGTAGCATTAGTATGTTTATCTCACTTCAAGCTGTATTTATAATAAATTTAACATTCTTTGCATGACCATTTCTGATGGTTCTCCCAGTTTCAGATAATTCTGTGTTGAATGTGAAGTTAAGTACTGTCTTCACTTTCTTTACCAGGGATGCTTTTTGGCAGAAGAGATGGTCAGGAGAGGAGCAGAGGAGAATAGGAGAAAAGGTTCTTCCATATACAGTGAAAAAATCAGTTGACTGTGAAGAACCAACTACTGTTATATTCCACTCATAAAAGTTGCAGAAAGCATTTAGCATCACAGCTAAATTACAGTAAAGTTGACACCTTTGTCACCTTAGCTCATGCATTAATTCAGGGCCAGATAGGCTGACCCAATGCTTGAATTAGGCCTGCAGATTTCATTTTTAATTCACTTCCCTCTACAGACCAACCGAAGGGGATCAGCCCATTCCCTCTAGGCTTTCCATGCTTGGACACCCCTGGTATGCATGGAATGTAGGCGTAACCTGATCCTGACCATTCAGGGTGAGGTTTCCCACTTGATTAAAAGCAAGTTCAAACAATACTTGAGGCTAATGGAGAAGAATATTGAACCAGAATTCTGATGACCTTCAGTTTTGCAGGTTGCCAGTTTTGTCATGACCTTTTTTCTCAAAGTCCTGGGCTGCAGGCACAATGTCTTGATCAAACTTTGAATATTTATTATCAAGATGCTGTCTTTAGGTTTATTGCAATCTGGTGCAATTAAAGGATTGGATACTTCTGTCATTCAGCTCTGTGGGAAGTGTGATATTTCCTCATTTCACACCAAGCTTAGTCATTCAGACAGACAGGGAAGAGGGACATATGTTCTGCTCTGGATACCTGAGATAGCAGCCAGGCCTCCTCCGATTCACAGGACAGACAGGTATAGTCTCTGATGCTCCAATCTGTCCTCTGAATGAGCTGGGTATCCATGGCATATGCTTTTGGAGGGAGAGCAGGACATAAATCAGCCAGGAGTCCAGACTGGTGTAGCAATTACTAAATTCTTGCTTGGGCATGGAAATGAAGAGCAGTTTAGAGCTATGGCATTCATCCTCCAACTGCAAGCATTAACTTTTTACTTGCTTGTCTTTTTTAGCTGGTCAAAAATAAGAATACTAGGGCACTATTTTTTTTTCCCCTGTATTAATGTATCTTATTTTGTTCTCAGTCCAAAGGAAAGGTTGGTTATGGTGGATTATTTCAGGGTTAGGCTTTCTAGCATGTTCCTTTGTGTCTGCTAAGGGCAACTGTAAAATGCATCATGAATCATTTTTGGGAGTACTTTCGATAGGTAAAAAAAATGAACTCCTCTACTGTCACTCTTCTTCTACTGGTGGAGGTGGGCAAGTGTAGGCGGGATCAAACTCTGAGGGATAAGTGCCAGCCTTTGAATCAACATCTTACTAAATGTCTGAACAGATAGAATTAAATATGTTAGTAATAAGAATCACAGAATCATAGAATCATTAGGTTGGACAAGACCACTAAGATCATCCAGTCCAAGCATCGAGGATATCACATCTTAAAAGGGTGGCTAAAAATAGCATGCTTAGTACCCACTGCATACAAATGATAATATAAAGCTGTGACCAATGGAGAGATGCAGCCCTCACAAGGTAAGTGAATCAAAAATTCTTGAAGCCTTGAGTGATCCCAGCATTCAGTGTTGCTGGCAGATGCACCTGTCTCTAGAGAGACAAAACTCAAAGCCTCATTCAGAGACGATGAACAAGTGATTATAGAAGATGTCCTTGGATGTGACTACCATGTGCGCATGAAACGCATTTATGACTGCTTCTATATGCCTGAAGGCTGTAACACATCTGAAAATGTGCCGGTACTGGGGGTATTAGGGTATTATAAAGCTTTGAAGTTAGAGATGACATTGCCATTCACGATGAATGGTCATCGTTTTGAGAATCTCCTATCTATTTAGCTATTTGATTGCTTGTTTCCTGTTCCGCCCACACATGCTCACCTTGTCATAATGTGAACCAGTAGATGTTTGGAAATCAAGCAATCTGTTTATTTCCCAAGTATAAATATCATGGCGATGAAGATAGCAGGAAAAAATGAACAGGGGCTGCATGTGGTGTAAACCAGCCTGCAATTTCTATGCAGACATATTTTTTTAATAGCAGCCAGGATGCCCAGGAAGGACAGTGAAGACTCTACACACGTGCAATTATTCTTCTTGTGATATAGTTTCCAGATGCCAACAAATCAACAGAGTTCCATTGATTAACACTGGCTAAATATGTGATCTTCTCTTTTATTTTTGCACTCAGAAAAGAAAACATTGGATGAACAATATGGATGTGAAAATTAAAACAAACACAATAATTTTCCAAAGGTACTGTTTTTTTAACTTACATTGTAAAAACTGGAATTAATTTTTGTTAGTTGCTTTTAGACTTGCAACTACAGAATACATAATTGTCCACCAGAAGAGTGAGAATACCTATAATCCTTACATAATTTTAATGCAGAAATAATGGTATACTGCTGTGGTACATAGAAATATGTATACTTAAGTAACAGTAATGCTGCTTAAAGAATAAATGTCCTTAAACTGATTTAAGACTTTTTCTTCTGTTGTGGCACCTTAATAGCTTGCTGATGGAATAACACCATTAGCACAGTATGCTACACATTCTCATTGCCAGAGCTCTGAAGATGATGAGGCAAATTTTGAAAATAAAAAATAAATTAATATTCTAACAAGTACTGTTTGGGACTACATGCTGTCAGCTTTCTTTTTTTTTTTTTTTTTTTATTGCAATAGGACTCTAATTGCTTCTGTAGTTGGCTGCTTTTTTTTCTCTTTTTACATTCAGAAATTTACACTCTGACCTTTTTTCTGCTTCTGCCCAGTAAAAGTTAATTGTGGGGTTAATGAGACTGTGGTGACTGGGGATATGCACCAGATGGCATAGTCTGACTAACTTAGCTTAATTTACACATGGATTTTCTATGAATTAAGTGACCTTAAATGTCATTGGCTTTTAATTGTGAAATAGATCTGACTCCCCAGGTGTGAATTCTCTGGGTAGAACCACGTATGTTAGTAATGACATCCATGTGAGATATTTAAACTGCAAGTGCAGAAGTCACTCAAACTGTGTCGTTCATACCAATCAAGAATCTTTCTATTTACTCCTCTGTGGACTCAGCTCTGCAATGCCCATAGAGGTGTTTAATTACTTTACAGCCAGGTTGCTCCTAGTTCTTCAATTTATACCACGCATGACTGTCTGCCAGGACTGCCATGGACCTCAGGTATTTATGAGGATCAGATTCCCAGTTTGTGGAGTTGTATTAAGTTAACTTTCTTTCTTTTGTTTTGCTCTTCCCTCTCCTTCTTTTTTGTTTGTTTTGTTTGTTTGTTTCTTTTTAAAGCCAGCATGAGTCTACTTTTGACATTCTGAAATATCTAGTGAATGTGTGTGCTAAGTAAAATTATGATTATGTGGATGTGCAGCATAACTTATCAAAAAAATATTAACTGAGAAAATGATAGGAATGTCCAGGATTTATTATGGCTAGTGAGTCTCTTGGGAAACATCTCAAAGAGAAGTGGGGGAAAAGTAAAATTTGTTCAATTTAGTTTTGCCACGGTCTCCTTTATGCAATCTAGAAATGACTGACAGCAGTGGTTCCAGCTTGTTCTCATAATTAAGGCATCCAGAATAAAAACAACACAGACTGTACTGCTTCCATTGCATTATGGAGACTCCTGGGGCTTCCCAGAGGGTTGCAGATGTCAAGAAGCCTTGCAGAATCCACTCTGAAAAAGCAATGACTGCAGAGTGAACAAGCACATATCTCTCCTCTCGGGTCAGTGCCCGATATGTTTCAGGTATTGCCAAGACCCATTTGATTCATGGCTCCTGCAGCGAGTGTGTGGGCATGCTGGAGTTCTCTGAGCTTGTGGAGATGGTGGTTTGAAGTCAGCATAACAACATCCGCTGGGCACTCTCTGCTGTGCAGTGTAGTGTGTTATAAGCTCACCAGTGGCATTAGGATTATGCAAGCCGTTTGATGTGCCATTTGAGTGTTCCTGGTGCAGAAAATGTATGCAATTAAGTGACCAGCTGTTTAAGTTCTTTTCACCAGCAACTCTGTAAAAATGCAAAAAAATAATCCTTTCAGAGCCCCAAACTTTCCTTTACAACTAGTGATGATTATTGGTTGCTGAGGCAATGAAGGAGGATTTAAGCAGATCTGGATATAATCCATCTCCATTTTTCTTCATTATCAAAAGTGGTTTTATGAAAGGTAAGTGTTGAAAGTGCTTAAAGTGTTGAAGAGTCTTTTTCAGAAAAAGCATAAATGCTCTGGTAAAAATGATTCTGCTGCTGTATGTAATGTTAAGAAGGTGAACTGTTGTGCTGTTTAATTATGAAGAAGGCTGCTAGGATGCCAGTATGCAGACCATGTGGATCTGCTCCTCATGACTACAGACTGTGGCTCACATTTCAGGATTTCCAACCTTGTACTCTCATAGCTGACAGCTAAATAGGCAGACACCATCTCCTGCTCTCCTACCCGGTCTGCAAAATATATGGAGCTGTGCAAATGTTGTGGTAGTGGTATCAAGGCTCAAACAGCAGAGGCAACTTCTGTGCACTGCTTGCAGCCTGGATGATCTGGTTTTCATAGTCCAAGAGCATCGGCAGAAAATTTGAAAAATCTAGCCAGTGTACAAGATCTCTGCAACTTCTGATTGCTCAAATCTCACTCTCCCTCAAATGTGGTAAGGAGAAAGAGACAGCAAATGTTGCCTGGCCTCCTGAGGAGTAGAAGCTTCCGAAAGTTTCATTGAATCTTTAGTATAGTGGGATCAACCAACAGAGCTATTGAAATCATTGGATTGTGTTACTATTCTCAGATTTCACAGCTTGATGAGGAGGCTTGCAAATTGCATTAGTAAAGCCAGAAGAGACATCTTTTTGTTGCTTAAGTATTACTTTTCCATCGTCAGCTTTAAGATGTTGTTTGTATGGCAGCAGTATTGTAGTGACAACAACAGGAAAAAAAATACAAACCAAACCACAACAAAAAAAACAAACCAGCCAACTGAAAACAAAACAAAACAAAACAAAATCCATACACCTCATAGAAAGGAAAGTTTGTTTTCATCTAAGAAGCTCAGGCTCAGACTTGACCAAGCACAGATAGATGTGTGAGAATGGTGCCTTTTGTATTGAGCCTCCTCAGTTTCCTACAATAGCACAAAACCATATGCCTCACTGTGAAGGGAACATAACTCCAAATAGAATTGCCTTTACTTATAAAGTACAAGTCTTATTTAGAATGATGAAATAATTCCCAGTCAACCTGCTGGATGGTTTGAGAAATGAGTATTTACTTCGCTTTTAGTTAAATCATATACTAAGTACTTTTGCATGTCCTTGTCTTATATGAAGATATCCAGTATCTTGTCAGTTTTAATTTATTTCAATGTTCATCTATTCCTGAATCTTGTTTTCATGGAGGAGCAAGCCACCGGCCTTTTTTCCTATTTTTCCTCATCTTCCATGGTTACACTCCTACTTATTGGCATTTATGTTAGGGAGCAGTTACAGATTCAATTGTGCTTTGGAGCTGTGCAGGAATCCTTTAAGACTCTGCAAACCCAGAGGCACAGCAGGCACTTCTTGGCAAAAGGATGTTGGGGATGATGACATGAGGAAGGAGCATGGTGAGTCACCAAGCATCACACAGAGCTGCAGAAAGGTTGGTCTTGGTGGCAGCCCTGCCTCAGCCTGGCTTTCCTGCTTTTTCTCTGCTTGGAGGAGGATCACAGAATCACAGAACTGTAGGGGTTGGAAGGGACCTCTGGAGATCATAATGTCCAAACCCTCCACAAAAGCAGGCTCCACAAAAGCAGGCTCCCTACAGTAGGTTGCACAGGAAAGCATTCAGGTAGGTTTTGAATACCTCCAGAGAATGAGACTCCACAACCTCTCTGGGCAGTTAGCTCCTGAGCTGTCGCCCTTACAGAAAATAAGTTCTTCCTCATGTTCAGATGGAACTTCCTGTATTCCCATCCCCATCCACTTGGCTCCTACACTTTAGATATTTATAAACAGTGATGAGTTCCCCTCTCAATCTTCTCTTCACCAGGCTGAACAGTTCCAGGGCTCTCAACCTTTCCTCATTAAGGAAGCTCCAGGCACACAGTCATCTTTGTTGCCCCCATCTAGACTTTCCGGGGAGCACAGAAGTGGACACAGTACTCCAGATGAGGCCTCACACTAGAGGGGGAGGATCATGTCCCTCAGCCTTCTGGTCACACTCCTTGTAATGTGGCCCAGGATACCTCTGGCCTTCTTGAAGCCACTGATAGCTCATGGCCAACCTGTTGTCCATCAGGATACCCAGGTCCTTCTCTGCAGAGCTCTTTTCCAGCAGGTCAGCCTCTAACCTGTGCTGAGGCATGCAATTATTCCTCCTTAGGTGCAAGATCCCACACTTCCTCTTGTTGAACATCACTATGTTCCTCTCCACCCAACTCTCCATCCTGTCCAGCTCTTGTTGAATGGCAGCACAGCTTTCTGGTGTGTCAGCCACTCCTCTCAGCTTTGTACTGTCACCATGTTTCACAGCCTTGAAGGAGGATGCCATTAGCTGAATGGTGTGCACCAGATCCTGGTAGAGAACTTCCTGACAATTTATCTTTTGGTTCAGCAGAACAGTTTCAGTCCTACACCTCTACACTTGGAGTGTTGGTGTTATTTTGTGCTATAAACTCAAAAAGTGAATGAGCTGTTTTTGAAAAGGCTGTTGGGATGTTTTCCCTTTGATAACTTTCTCATTGTACTCTTCTTGGTTTTTCTTTTCATCCTTTCCACCTCCACTTCTGATTTGGATTTGTTACCTCCAGGTAGCTTTGTAAAGTTTATAGCAAGCCAATGGTGTGATCTTTTTAAAGCAATCTAAGAGAAACTGCATTTCTGACTACAATTTCATGAACAATAATGGTACAGCATTGTGCTTCAGTAAAACTTGAAATGTTACTGTTTCGTACAACCTATTTCATTATTTACTGCAGATCTAGACAAATGAAAAACTACAAAGCAAATCTTTCCTCTCCAAAGTGACACTATTTAATAAAGTTTTAGTGACATCGTTATTCACCTACAAAGAAATGTACTAGCCTTGTAACACTTAAAAGATAAGCTTTTGTGTTTTCATAGAGTGATTGACCATCAGTCCAAAAGGTATGCCATTCAGTAGAAAGCAATGAATCAAATGACAGCTCATTTGAAATAGGTGTGCCTGCACTGGAGGTGTTGGTATTTGCTTCCCTAATCTGAACATTAAACGTGCTTTTTAAAAATGCACCTGTAGAATTCGTGTTGAAAAGAGATGGATTCTTACTGCTCTCTGCTCACACAGTCACGATCACTATCTAGGCAGGCATTCACCCACTTGGTAACACCTCACAGTATTACAGAGTATTGATACCAGTCTGTCTCCAGTATGCTCATGTCTCCCTTTTACTGATGAGCCCCAAATTGGTCACAGTACTCTAGGTATGGCCTTACCAGTGCTCAGGAAAGACCACCTCCCTCAGTTTGCTGGCAACACTCCTCCTGTAAAGTAGCCCAGAATAACAGTAGCTTTCTTCGGTACATTGATGGCTCATGGTCATCTTGGTGTCCACCATGTCCTACTTCACAAAGTTGTTTTCCAACCAGTCAGCCCCCAGCATGTGCTGGTGTCTGAGGCGATTCCTCTGCCCATGCAGGACTTTGCACTTCCCCTTATTGAATTGCACGAGTCCATGTCAGTTCATTTCTCCAACTTTTTAAGGGCCTTTCGGATAGCAGCATGACTGTCAGGTGAATCAGCTATACATCCCCAGATTTCTGTCATTTGTGAGCTTAATGATGGCACACTGTACCCCATCAATCAGTTCATTAATGAAGATATTTGGGGCATACTGCTGGTTATTGGCCTCCAACTAGAATTTGTGCCTGACAGTCAGTTTCTGACTTCTGGGCCCAATCATTCAGGCATTTTTCAACCCACCTCATTGTCTGCCCATCCAGCCCACAAATCATCAACTTCTCAGACTTAATGAGCTAAAAGTAGACAATATACAGTACTTCTTGTCATGTGCCACGCCAGTCATTTTATTGCAGAAGCTTGTCATGTTTATCAAGAATGACTTCCCTCTGGTGAATCTATGCTGACTATTCCTGACCATTTTCTCGTCCTTCATGTGCCTGGAAATGTTTTCCAGAGTTACCTACTGTATCACCTCCCAAAAGACTGAGGTGAGGCTGACTTGCCTGCAGTTCCCTAGGTCCTCCTTCTCAAAGAAATGAGTAACATTTGCTTTCCTCCAGTCTTTGGGTGTTTTTCTCAGTTCCCTTGATCTTACACAGATAAATGTGCATGGCCTCACAGTGATATCCAGCACCTAATCTAGTACTTATGGGTGCATCCCACTAGACCCCATTGACTTCTGTGTGACCAGTTCACTCAGGTATTCTCTGTCCTGACTTTTTTTTACTGCAGCATGGGTTTTCCTTGCTCCAGACTTTCTTCCAGGTCATTGAGTCCCTGGTTTTTGAATGCCAGGCTTACTTGTAAAATATCTTTTTAAGTATTTATTTAATCATTCACAAGGGAGTTGCAGCTGACATTAGTTTTGTAAGGGGATGCTTCTCTGCTGAAATGTTCCTTCCTATGGTTTCCTCTAAGTCAACGAAAAGTCTATATCCTTTTCTTGATTCTGGTTTTATAAGTGGAAGGCTTGAAATGAAATCACGAGTGTAAATGAAGATAATTGATTGCTTAAACCTAAATTGCTCAAAAAATCTCAGCTCAGGAGCATGGGTGCAAAGTGAGAAGAAAAGCTGGGTCCCAGGACCTAATCTTTGTTCTTACAGTCCCCTTAGGGTCTTAGGACTTGTGCTCTTAGGATCCTGTTTTTGTTCTATTTTCTTGGTCAGAGAGACAAGTGTATCCATCACAAGCATTTCCTCTGTCCCAGGCATTGCATTAATAGCCCTGTGGTGGGTAACTGTGCAAAGATCTGTCCTCCTACTTGCACCCTGCCTCCTATGTGGAACAAGGTTGTCCTAGCAAAGCATAACACATCCAGCCTGGCATTCCCCAGTCACCAACCTCCACCGAGAGGAAAGTTCTCCAGATGGGTGCTGCTCTAATTGCATTGGAGCACGCTTTGGTCCTGAGACTCCATCTCAGCCACAGTGACTGTGTGCTTTCCTTCTGTATTAGTCTCAGCTGTACTACTACTGCAGGGCTCACTGCAGCTATTTAACTTATCACGGGTATGGAACAAGAAAGAAGAGAGGAAAGACATTTCTCTTCTGAAGATTTCTATTGTATTTTTTTTTACCTCTGTTTATCCACTATGTGAAGAAACAAGGAAGCAGAAGAAATTCTAACTCAGGCTGTAATAAAGAGATATTTGTTTCCTCACCCAACAACACTGATCAAACTGGAGTCAGAACAGCTTATTCATTTTCATGCTGCTGCTCCAAATTGGTGAACCTGCCAGAGGAATTAAACCTGATAGATTCCTTCAGCGTCACGAGATGCCAGTGGTATATTGGCTCTGTAGCTTTTTCTGTTGGAAGAGCATCTCCATGGTGAATGTATTTCTATCCAAAATTATTTCTGCAATAGAGAAAACAGGTAGAGAGTCTCCCACACTGTGAGGTCAGGAGGGTGCAAGTAGAAATTTCCTGACTTGGGTTGGGGCAATCCCAGGTATTTATACAAACTGGGAGAAGATCTCCTTGAGAGTAGCTCTGTGGAGAAGGACTTGGGGGTCGTGGTAGATAGGAAGCTGGACATGAGCCAGCAGTGCACGCTTGCAGCCCGGAAGGCCAACTGTGCTCTGGGCTGCATTAAAAAAGGGGTGGCCAGCAGGGAGAGGGAGATGATTGTCCCCCTCTACTCAGCTCTTGTGAGGCCCCATCTGGAGTACTGTGTCCAGGCCTGGGGCCCCCATACAGGAAATACATGGAGCTCTTGGAGCGGGTCCACAGGAGGGCCACGAAGATGATCAGAGGGCTGGAGCACCTCTCCTATGAGGAGAGGCTGAGAGAACTGGGACTGTTCAGCTTGGAGAAGAGAAGGCTCCGAGGATACCTCATTGCAGCCTTCCAGTACTTGAAGGGAGCATATAAACAGGAAGGGGAACAGCTGTTTATGAGGGTGGATAGAGATAGGACAAGGGGGAATGGTTTTAAACTGAGACAGGAGAGGTTTAGGTTAGATATTAGGAGGAAGTTTTTCACACAGAGGGTGGTGACGTACTGGAACAGGTCGCCTAAGGAGGTTGTGGAAGCCCCATCCCTGGAGGCATTCAAGGCCAGGCTAGATGTGGCTCTGGGCATCCTGGTCTAGTGGTTGGCGACCCTGCACATAGCAGGGGGGTTGAAACTAGATGATCATTGTGGTCCTTTTCAACGCAGGCCATTCTATGATTCTATGACTTAGTGTAACGAGGATGCAATCCCTTAGAGCAAAATGCTGTGATTCTGTAATGTTTGGTAAGTGCTGGGTAGAGATGTCTTGGCTTGACTGAGTGCTATGAGTGCCTGCTTAACTTCAAACTGTGTGAGAAAGCATTGCCAACCAAAGTAATAGTTTTGTTTGTTCCTCTGGTAGATTTTACTTTAAGTACACTTCAGTAGGAGGTAGTAAGAGATGATTTTTCAAAACTCACAGAATCAGAAAATATCCTGAGTTGGAAAGGTCACATAAAGATCACAGAGTCCAACCCCTGGCTCCACACAGTCCAACACCACCCAAAATAAAAAATAAAAAATGTAAGCCAGGCCTTCTGTGGAAGGACAAATTGAGTGAGGAAAATATTTTCCTGAAAGCATGCAATTATTACATTTCTATTATTTTCATAATGAAACATAAAATTTTCAAAAGGGTTTTGTATGTGACCTATCTAAAACAAATAGATTTAATGAGGATTAGATGTTCAGAAAACAGTCCTTTTTCAGTAAAATATTCTATTTTTCTGACCTATTTGTTTCCATAACCTCAAAAAGCTATACAGAAAAGAAATGCCCTATAGAAAAATGCTAAGCTCAGCAGAACATGGTCTAAAAATTGCCCTGATTCTAAAACTTCAAATTATAATGCTAAAAGAAGGAAAACTATTGCAGTAAGCCATAAAACTTATACAGGTCTTGTGAATAAATTTTTGAAAAGCAAGAAGCTGCTAGGGATTAAGTTTCTGTAAAATCAAGATCCTAATAATACCAATTCAGAAACTGATTGCACTGAGTGGTGCTGGAAAATCACTGCTTGTAGCTCTCCTTGGGTTCTCTGCAGTTCAGTGCCATTCCCCTGAGCGAGTGAGGTGTCCAGACCTCCATGGGCACAGGATTTCCAGCTGCTCTGCCATTGTCTGATTTGGATTCAAAGGGGTAATTAGAGCAGCACCTGTGACTTCAAGGCTCTCAGGTCCTGGAGTCTGCTTTTTGCCTTTTGCAGTGATTGCAGCAAATATTCAAGCTGGAAAAGAAACTTCTCAAGTGTGAGGATTGCGTGGAAGTACAATGATGGTGTTCCTGGAGCAGTTTTTCTACTAACTCTTTCATATGCAGTTTCCAAAATCTTGCCTTTCTTCAGACCCAAAGCTGAATCGAAGCTGGGGGTATCTGATTGCAGATGAATCCTGTAGCCCTGAAGGGAAAATTGAGACTATTTTCTCAATGAGCAGTTTTGCTTATTCCTCTACCACAGCAAAATGGTCATAACAACATTCCCCCTTCTTTTTCACCAAACTGAATTACCAGGAAAAGTTCAGATTAAGAAAGAGTCTAACACTCTGTCTGTAGATCCAGGATGGTTCTTTCACCTCTTGAATCCTAATCCCTTTAGGCTGGAGGGTAATTGATCCAATACTTTGTCCTGTGTCTTAAATCTAAGTGTATATAATTTTTTAATCAAGAACAAGATTCTATTTATCCTCGGATGCAATACTGTGCAGTTTTAGATACCCTATGATCTTTCAGTCTGTACTGCAATGCTGCTGCATTGCAAAGTTTCCATCCTGCAGATGGAATAGTCTCCTCTGGCTTATAACTTTTGCTAAAAATACTACCCACACTTTTTCTACCATGCACTATTCTTAGCAGTGTTGCTCTGGAACAACATCCTCTTATTTGAAGCCATTTTGTCACTAGGGAAAACAGATCAGACCGCTCTGAATACCTGCACTGGATTTCCTCCTGGATGTCTCCAGATGCATCCTCCTTCTGCATGGGGAAGCTATGACTTGCGGGGGAGCACACTGCTCCTCTCCAGTGTGCTGCAGTCAGAAAGCTGGAATGAACAGGATGGCGGCATCAGGAAGCTCTTCTCCTCTGTGGGATCAAGGAATAGGTGTTTTGCCCAGGGCTCAGCAGATAACCTCAAGAGGGATAACCATTGTGCAGAGAGGAGGTAGGATGACCTTGCGTGTTTGCATTGGCACATTTCACCAAATCAATAAATGGCAGTCACACAGCTCTGCTGTACAAGAGATGCCTGCAGCATTTTCAGCCTATTTTTCATTCCTACATGGGAACTGGTGACCTCACAGTCCTTGCATCTGTGGCACTCCGTAAGAGAGGATCTAATACGTGAAATATAGCACTTTCACAGCAGTAGGTTATAGACAGAGGAAATACTGGAATGCAGTTTCCCACCAGCTGGAAAGCAGTAGAAATAGGTTAGCTGCTGAGAGAGGGCTGCACATAGAACTTCAGAGTGAGAATGAGTGTAGTGGCCAAAAGAGTTGTAATTGCTGGCTCTAAGCAGGCCACTGCAGCCCTCTGAGCAAAGTCTGAGAAGGAGGCTTGCAGCACAAAAAGGAGGAAGATGAGGCTGCTGCTGAAAAGCCACTACACACACCTCTGTGTTGTTGAGGCAGATATGGATAGTAAAAAAACATGACTTTGCACATAACTCTGCTGTTGAACTGTTTGAATACATCCCTGCAATTTTTTTTTTCCCTGAATATTGTCAATAGAAATCTTTGAATCATAGAATCACTAAGGTTGTGAAAGACCTCTAAGATCATCCAGTCCAACTGTCCACGTATCACCAGTATTTTCCACTAAACGAACTATGTCCCTCAGTACAACATCTAAACATTTCTTGAACACTTCCAGGGACGGTGACTCCACCACCTCCCTGGGCAGACCTTTCCAATGCCTGACCACTCTCTCAGGGAAGAAGTATTTCCTAACGTCCAACCTGAATCTCCCCTGATGCAACTTGAGGCCATTCCCTCTAGTCCTGTCACTATTTACATGGGAGTAGAGGCTGATTCTCAGCTCATCACAACTTCCCTTCAGGTAGTTTTATAGAGTAATAAGGCCACACGTGAGCCTCCTCTTCAATGTGAATCTAATTCCAAGAACATTACAATGCCAATTTTAAGACATCGTGAGAATGAGGGGGGAAAAAAAGAGAGACAGAGAATTCAGAATTGCTAAGATACTTATAGTTTTTAAGTTTTGTATTGTGCAGTCCACTTCAGTCGCCTAACTACTTCATGGTAACCATAAAAACAAACAAACAAACAAACAAACAAACAAACAGTGACACTTGCACATTTTTTAAGAGTTTGGGAACTTTAATTTAAACTTTCTAGTTTCAGATGGGCTGTTTTAAGTGAAAAATGCTCATTTGAAACTGTTAAATAGCCAAAACTCTCCCATTCAGCATCACACAGTCTTCCTCCACCCCTTTCCATTCTAGACACTGTAGAATTCTTATTCTGTCACAACTGACACTGAATTTTCTCTTTGATATATTTGTTAATTCGTTAAATAGAAAAATCCCTAGGATCAGTCACTTTTTTATAGCAGATTGTCAGGAAAAATTGTCTCCCTTCCTCTCCCCACCACTCCCAGACAAACTGTTCAACCCCCATAGGCTAGAGGGAAAGCAGATAATTATAAGAGGAACAGAGAAAACATTTTAAAAGAGCACAATCAACACATAGCATATCCGTCATCCTCATCAAAGAGTTTATATATTCACATATGCCTGTCCTGCTCTGTAATTTTTTTTCCATTTGATTGAATGCTCCTTTAACGCCAGGTTCCAGAGTAGCGGTGCACTTTACCATGGCTGCAGTGGGAGGAGGGAGAGCAGTGTGACAATGGAGGAAGAAGACTGGTGCTAGGCAAAGCACCAGGTAGAGATCCAGCTCCATCTGGGGTGGGACAACTTAAAACACGCAGAAGTTCTGGGAATCATAAGCAGAAAGTAATACGCGCTTCATGCAGAAAAAAATGGGCTGTGTGGAACATGCTAGGACAAAGCAAAGCCCCCAAAGACCTGTTTGAAAAGGTCAGTTGAATACAGAGCAATTCAGGGCCAGAACCTCATGGAAGGAGTGCAGCTGAGGTTTGCCAAGTTACACCCTCCAGAATAGTGGGAGCAGATCAGACTGTAAAAGAGGCAGAAAGGGACTGAGGAAAACCAGAAGAAGGAGGCCAAGTCTTGCTAACCAGTGAGCCTCGGTGGAGTTGTGTCAGTAAATAGACTAGCCCAGCAGATAACCAGAGGCACACGTCTCTCAATAACAAGCTTCAGCCTCTGCTTCAGACACCAAACTGAGCAAACCTGAAGAAAAAGACAAATGTAATTATTTAAAAGGATTAATCCCCCTGCAGATGTTCTCTGACTGGCCAGATTTGGTACAGATTTCCCATGCCTATGTCCT
>JACDJE010000515.1:40098-106655 GCA_016647715.1 Pavo muticus
AAGGAAGGAAGGAAGGAAGGAAGGAAGGAAGGAAGGAAGGAAGGAAGGAAGGAAGGAAGGAAGGAAGGAAGGAAGGAAGGAAGGAAGGAAGGAAGGAAGAGAGAGAGAGAGAGAGAGAAAGAGAGAGAAAGAGAGAAAGAAAGAAAGAAAGAGATTATGGAACCTTTTTGTTAACCAGGATGTCTGATAATGGTCAACATCCTCCCAGGCAGAGCATGTCAACTGACAACCTGAATAGTGGCCACACATGGAAATCCATGGGATCCTGTGGCTTTCCTGCCCGGATCCAGAGGCAAATATTTATCAGCTCTGGTGCTGAAACACAAATATACAGTTTATCTCATGATGGATGTACACAATAATTCTGAATGTATTGTCATGTGGAGAACAGGTGTCATTTTTAGGATCTTCATGGAGATGTGAAAGCCCAGAGTACAGTCTCAAAAAGTGAGGTTGATACCTCTAAGTCTTGGTCTTCTGTAAGCCTTTTACATCCATGCCCTTGAAGTAAGTGTTAAAATTCACAGCTAATATTTATCTGATGATTAATCTATTGGAGCCCTAATTTTTATCTTCCAAGGGAGCAAGAACCTCAAACCTCTTTTAGTATAGAGAAAAAAAAAACAACAACAACAACAACAACAACCAACTGCAAAAGCCTCAGTAACAGAAAGAGTGGAAAAGATTTCTGAGTATGCTTTTATGCTTTTTTATGCTTATGTTTTTTTTCTATGAGATTCTGATCATTTCATGCACAGAAGCAAAGGTCAGCTGACATCATGCTTTTGTGAAATACGTTTCTCTGGGAGATGAGTGCTTTGCAACCATCAACACTGATGATAGCGTCTCCTAAGAGAATGGGATTTTATCAAATCTGAGATGATAAGAGAGCACAGCTGGCTCACAATAAGGCATGAGTAGTGTGAGCTGTATGGCATGGGTACTGCCAGAGATGTAGCAATGATCTTTAAAACACATTCCTTCCGGTTGCATCAAAACACTTTCTTCCCACAAACTTAGTATGAGTCAATAACACTTGAATTTTGGTTGGTTAATTCATTCTTCAACTTGTTTTGTGAATGCCAATCATGAATGCAGCTTACAGAAATAGGTTCTGTGCCTGCTTCTAATCATATAGGACCTTGTCTGAGCCTCATTACAGAATTACTAGTCACAAGAAATGTGACACAAGACACCAGTGTGTGCCAGAATCTGCTATGGTGAGGCAGAAGCTCCTGCTTCTGGGCTGTCAGGTTCTGATGCATCGGGCATCAGGCATTCATTCAGGCACTGAACTTTGGTAACAAAATAAAGGAAAGCAGTAGCAAAGTACCAGACTTTAAATAATTCTGCCTGCCAGGTGTTTTCCAAACATCCATCAGATCTGGAGAGATAAATATTTTAAATTTAATTTAGAATATTCTAAGTTTTGAAAAGATAGTCACCTTCAAATTAACAAATCACAGAATCATAGAAGTTGGAAGGGACGTCTAGAGACCATAGAGTTCAACCCCCTGTTATAGCATGTCTTGTAGCGTAGGTTGCATAGAAAAGTGTCCAGACAGCTGTTCATCTCCAGAGAAGGAGACTCCACAGCCTCTCCGGGCAGCCTGTTCCAGCACTCTGTCACCTTACCCTCATAGCAAAGAATTTTTTCCTGGTGTTAGTGTGGAACTTCCTGTCTTCCAGTTTCTGCCCTTTGCCCCTTGTTCTATTGCTGCACTCCAATGAAACCCCCATCAACCTGACTCCTGCACTTTAGATGTTCATGAACGTTGATAAGATCTCTCCCCTCTCAGTTTTCTCCAGGCTGAACAGTCCCAGATCGCTCAGCCTTTTCTCATACAGTAGATGCTCCAGGCCCTTAATCATCTTTGTGGCCCTTTGCTGGGCTCTTTCTAGAAGATCCCTGTCTTTTTTGAACTGGAGATGATGGGATTAATTAAAAAAAATCTGCCTGAGGAAGGTAGTTAAATGGTCTTGATGCTTTTCAAACACACTTCTTTCTGATGTTTGATTTCTCCACTGAGCCTTCTTACATTTTATCTGCTAATGTCATAAAACCTTAGAAGGAACTTCTGCGAAAGCAGTGGGTGGATGCACATAAAGAAGAAATAAAAATGATCTATGAGCTCTCATGCTTCTACCAGAATAAAATAATGCTATTTAGAGGCAACTCAACCATGATTATTTGTTATATACACACATTTATATGAAAGATTTTTAACATCTGAAATAGTTTTAAAGAAGACATTTAGGCTATAAGTTACGATAGAAAGTTCTATTTTATTCACTATGCTATACATGTCATCAACTATTATCAAGCATGATGTTTAAAACTCACTAACATTCTTCCTGTGCAGCATTTTACATAAAATGTGCTTTATTGAATTTATGCTTACTTTAAGAAGAACTGTAAAGGTATTATGGGAAAGACTTATCAAAGAGAGTAGGTAAAAATCAGATGATAGGACAGTCACAGGAAAAGTAAAACAACCTTTGTTTTTATTTGGACTAGGAGTACTGGTTTTTAGTACAGCCTAAGTACAGCAGAAACTGCGGGAATACAATACCAGCAGGTACAAACCCTGTGCTTTCAACCAGAGGCCACCAAATATTGATGGCATTTTCTTGGTATTTGCTTTAGCTGTCTAGTCCATCATACTGCAGAGAAGTCAAAGGAAAATTTATATTTCCAGTTTGGAAAAGTTGAAATAATTAAATCTATGAAAGGTTGTTCTCTATTTCTGTGTCTGGTATAAATAACAGTATTTTGTTAGCATAATTCCTTCTTTTTGTCCTTCCTTATCAGATGACTTCTCTTACAAATCAAAAATAGATTCTTCTTGTGCATTTGAGAACTTAAATCTTCATGTGTTCTGTGCAGGCATGTTAATTCTTCAGCATCAGTAAGTGGCTATGAGGCAACCTCTGTGTTCTTCTTTTCCAAACTCCAGCATGTCTGAAGTCATCCACTGGGAATGGCAGTGCTATTAAAATTGAGGCTATCCTGTCCAAATGCTCCTTGAACTCTGGCAGCTTGGGGCCATACTCACTGCCCTGGGCAGCCTGTTCCATGCCCATTGCCCTCTGGGGCAGAACCTTTCCCTGACCCCCTTTGTCCTTCCCCTGACAGCTTCATGTCGTTCCCTCGGGCCCTGTTGCTGTCACAGAGAGCAGAGCTCAGCACTGCCCCTCTGCTCCACTTTGTTTTAGGCCAGTTTCTATCTGGCTACGTTTAGCCATACAGTAAATCTTTTTTCTTTAAGGTCTTTGAAAATGAAGTGCAAGTTCATTTTCCCTCCATCATCTGTGAGTTTAAAAAAAAAAAAAAAAAAAAAAAAAGAAAGGACAAAAGTAAGAAAAATAGGCAGTTCATTCAGGACTTGAAGGAATGTCACAGTGATTATTAGTCTGAAGCAACTAACTGATATTCTGGAACTGATTCCACATTGCTTTGAGAAGAAAATGTGATGATACAGAAGAGATGCTCTCCCATCTCTTTCTCTATAGCAGATTTCAGTGTACACTTGATTCCAAATTACTTAGCAAATAAGATTGCTGTGTACTCATTCTGTAGCCAAATCCCTAGAGTCTTCCTGAACTAGAAGACCTAGGGATTCATGCCTATTTTCCTTGCTTATTAAATAAAATAAGAAGAATGATTGTCATAAATTAGATTTTCAGATTTACTGTGAATTCCTAGGCTGTACTTAAGCCTTCTGGAGTTCCCAAGTCACATTTCAGTTGTCAGAAAAATTATGAGAAAAATGTTCTTTACAAAGATCGTCATGATGCCAGATGTTTTCAGTATTACTATCTTTTACTAGGTGATGTTAGAGACAGAGAATTCAGAATTGCTAAGATACTTATAGTTTTTAAGTTTTGTATTGTGCAGTCCACTTCAGTCGCCTAACTACTTCATGGTAACCATAAAAACAAACAAACAAACAAACAAACTTTTTTTTTACTTATTTTCATAAAAAAAAAAAAAAAAAAAGAGAATGGAATGGAGCCTTATTGGAAAATATCTAGTCATACACGCTCAAAAAGAGTTAAAGGCTACAATACTTCTACGCTATGAATGTGAGAAGGTGTGGTAAGAATAATGTGAGAAATCCTACACTGAGGAAACAGCAGAAATGATTTTTTTTCATCTCTTCTAAACACTTTAGAAATTTGCACAGTAGAGTTTTTGCTCTCAATGTCTTCTGCAGACACGAACATAATAAATGGTCAGAATGTTTTGACCACTGATTAAAACAAACCTGCTGCTTTCTTCATTTTTAGTCAAAAAACATCAGCCCTATAACCCTCCTGATCCAAAACAAATTTATTTCTTGTGATCCCCCTTGCTGCAACTTTACCACTGTGTCAGAGAGTTTTATATGTTCTTCCACCTGATTGTCATTTATGTTGAACCATCCCCACCTTGCATTATCAGAACTAAAATAATATTAATTATAACATTAATATTAATACTTAAATAATATTAAAGTAAAACCTGTGATTTAGCAATCAGCATTCTGATTGCTGAAATGTCTTGGCTACAGAAAAAAAGCTGAGATGCTTGTGAAACATCTTCATTATCCTCCAAGAGAAGAAATATCAAATAAAAATCAAAGAAAAGCTTGGAAACCCCACCACATAAAAGAAACAATAAAGGAAAGGAGCAAACAATACATCTTTTCTAAGTATGATATTATATTGGTTTTATTTTGTTGTTTTATTTTTATTTTTTCATTTCCTATCAGAGATCTAATTCTAATGAAGATTATTGATAGTGACTGTATTGCCCAGAGAGCTTAAATAAATCTTGTTTGCTCACCCAGCTCCTGGACATTGTATTGATTTCCGTATGTGCTAGCTAACTAATTCTGTCCTACTTATTTTTACATAGCTACAAGGTAAAGGCTTGCTATGATGCTTCAGCATTTTTCATCCATATGCCCCAGAAATTTCCTTTCTTAGAAAAATTATATTATACGCACAAAATAGTTGTTAATTCACAAAGGCAGGCTGGGCTAGCTGGCAAAATGCAGCTCTAGTCAGAATCAAGCCAAGAAAAATCTTGGTATCATCCCCTGCTTTCCACCCAGTAGGCTTCATGCCTTGGTTTGCAATTCACAGGTTTGCCATTTCATGTGGCCTGGTTGTTTGAGTTCCGCTTCTGACTTTCTTGGGTTAACCCAAGTTCAGAAAAGTAGAATTGTAAATGTTGTAGCCTTCTGTCTATTTATATGCCTGGACAAGCATTTTGCAATATTTCTGAGAAGTCCTCTGAGTTTATTGCTGTCCTGGCCAACCTGTAAGTAGAAGTCAGACTAGTGCTTTGTTCTCATCCAAGTTGATCTGAAGTGGGAAAGCAACAGACAGAATCATAGAATCATAGAACCACAGAATGGCCTGGGTTGAAAAGGACCTCAAAGATTATCTAGTTCAAACCTACCTGCCATGGACAGGGTTGCCAACCACTAGACCAGGCTTGGGGGGGGACAGGCCCAGGGCCACATCCAGCCTTGGATGTGAAAGAAAGAAAGAAAGAAAGAAAGGAAGGAAGGAAGGAAGGAAGGAAGGAAGGAAGGAAGGAAGGAAGGAAGGAAGGAAGGAAGGAAGGAAGGAAGGAAGGAAGGAAGGAAGGAAGGAAGGAAGGAAGGAAGGAAGGAAGGAAGGAAGAGAGAGAGAGAGAGAAAGAGAGAGAAAGAGAGAAAGAAAGAAAGAAAGAGATTATGGAACCTTTTTGTTAACCAGGATGTCTGATAATGGTCAACATCCTCCCAGGCAGAGCATGTCAACTGACAACCTGAATAGTGGCCACACATGGAAATCCATGGGATCCTGTGGCTTTCCTGCCCGGATCCAGAGGCAAATATTTATCAGCTCTGGTGCTGAAACACAAATATACAGTTTATCTCATGATGGATGTACACAATAATTCTGAATGTATTGTCATGTGGAGAACAGGTGTCATTTTTAGGATCTTCATGGAGATGTGAAAGCCCAGAGTACAGTCTCAAAAAGTGAGGTTGATACCTCTAAGTCTTGGTCTTCTGTAAGCCTTTTACATCCATGCCCTTGAAGTAAGTGTTAAAATTCACAGCTAATATTTATCTGATGATTAATCTATTGGAGCCCTAATTTTTATCTTCCAAGGGAGCAAGAACCTCAAACCTCTTTTAGTATAGAGAAAAAAAAAACAACAACAACAACAACAACAACCAACTGCAAAAGCCTCAGTAACAGAAAGAGTGGAAAAGATTTCTGAGTATGCTTTTATGCTTTTTTATGCTTATGTTTTTTTTCTATGAGATTCTGATCATTTCATGCACAGAAGCAAAGGTCAGCTGACATCATGCTTTTGTGAAATACGTTTCTCTGGGAGATGAGTGCTTTGCAACCATCAACACTGATGATAGCGTCTCCTAAGAGAATGGGATTTTATCAAATCTGAGATGATAAGAGAGCACAGCTGGCTCACAATAAGGCATGAGTAGTGTGAGCTGTATGGCATGGGTACTGCCAGAGATGTAGCAATGATCTTTAAAACACATTCCTTCCGGTTGCATCAAAACACTTTCTTCCCACAAACTTAGTATGAGTCAATAACACTTGAATTTTGGTTGGTTAATTCATTCTTCAACTTGTTTTGTGAATGCCAATCATGAATGCAGCTTACAGAAATAGGTTCTGTGCCTGCTTCTAATCATATAGGACCTTGTCTGAGCCTCATTACAGAATTACTAGTCACAAGAAATGTGACACAAGACACCAGTGTGTGCCAGAATCTGCTATGGTGAGGCAGAAGCTCCTGCTTCTGGGCTGTCAGGTTCTGATGCATCGGGCATCAGGCATTCATTCAGGCACTGAACTTTGGTAACAAAATAAAGGAAAGCAGTAGCAAAGTACCAGACTTTAAATAATTCTGCCTGCCAGGTGTTTTCCAAACATCCATCAGATCTGGAGAGATAAATATTTTAAATTTAATTTAGAATATTCTAAGTTTTGAAAAGATAGTCACCTTCAAATTAACAAATCACAGAATCATAGAAGTTGGAAGGGACGTCTAGAGACCATAGAGTTCAACCCCCTGTTATAGCATGTCTTGTAGCGTAGGTTGCATAGAAAAGTGTCCAGACAGCTGTTCATCTCCAGAGAAGGAGACTCCACAGCCTCTCCGGGCAGCCTGTTCCAGCACTCTGTCACCTTACCCTCATAGCAAAGAATTTTTTCCTGGTGTTAGTGTGGAACTTCCTGTCTTCCAGTTTCTGCCCTTTGCCCCTTGTTCTATTGCTGCACTCCAATGAAACCCCCATCAACCTGACTCCTGCACTTTAGATGTTCATGAACGTTGATAAGATCTCTCCCCTCTCAGTTTTCTCCAGGCTGAACAGTCCCAGATCGCTCAGCCTTTTCTCATACAGTAGATGCTCCAGGCCCTTAATCATCTTTGTGGCCCTTTGCTGGGCTCTTTCTAGAAGATCCCTGTCTTTTTTGAACTGGAGATGATGGGATTAATTAAAAAAAATCTGCCTGAGGAAGGTAGTTAAATGGTCTTGATGCTTTTCAAACACACTTCTTTCTGATGTTTGATTTCTCCACTGAGCCTTCTTACATTTTATCTGCTAATGTCATAAAACCTTAGAAGGAACTTCTGCGAAAGCAGTGGGTGGATGCACATAAAGAAGAAATAAAAATGATCTATGAGCTCTCATGCTTCTACCAGAATAAAATAATGCTATTTAGAGGCAACTCAACCATGATTATTTGTTATATACACACATTTATATGAAAGATTTTTAACATCTGAAATAGTTTTAAAGAAGACATTTAGGCTATAAGTTACGATAGAAAGTTCTATTTTATTCACTATGCTATACATGTCATCAACTATTATCAAGCATGATGTTTAAAACTCACTAACATTCTTCCTGTGCAGCATTTTACATAAAATGTGCTTTATTGAATTTATGCTTACTTTAAGAAGAACTGTAAAGGTATTATGGGAAAGACTTATCAAAGAGAGTAGGTAAAAATCAGATGATAGGACAGTCACAGGAAAAGTAAAACAACCTTTGTTTTTATTTGGACTAGGAGTACTGGTTTTTAGTACAGCCTAAGTACAGCAGAAACTGCGGGAATACAATACCAGCAGGTACAAACCCTGTGCTTTCAACCAGAGGCCACCAAATATTGATGGCATTTTCTTGGTATTTGCTTTAGCTGTCTAGTCCATCATACTGCAGAGAAGTCAAAGGAAAATTTATATTTCCAGTTTGGAAAAGTTGAAATAATTAAATCTATGAAAGGTTGTTCTCTATTTCTGTGTCTGGTATAAATAACAGTATTTTGTTAGCATAATTCCTTCTTTTTGTCCTTCCTTATCAGATGACTTCTCTTACAAATCAAAAATAGATTCTTCTTGTGCATTTGAGAACTTAAATCTTCATGTGTTCTGTGCAGGCATGTTAATTCTTCAGCATCAGTAAGTGGCTATGAGGCAACCTCTGTGTTCTTCTTTTCCAAACTCCAGCATGTCTGAAGTCATCCACTGGGAATGGCAGTGCTATTAAAATTGAGGCTATCCTGTCCAAATGCTCCTTGAACTCTGGCAGCTTGGGGCCATACTCACTGCCCTGGGCAGCCTGTTCCATGCCCATTGCCCTCTGGGGCAGAACCTTTCCCTGACCCCCTTTGTCCTTCCCCTGACAGCTTCATGTCGTTCCCTCGGGCCCTGTTGCTGTCACAGAGAGCAGAGCTCAGCACTGCCCCTCTGCTCCACTTTGTTTTAGGCCAGTTTCTATCTGGCTACGTTTAGCCATACAGTAAATCTTTTTTCTTTAAGGTCTTTGAAAATGAAGTGCAAGTTCATTTTCCCTCCATCATCTGTGAGTTTAAAAAAAAAAAAAAAAAAAAAAAAAGAAAGGACAAAAGTAAGAAAAATAGGCAGTTCATTCAGGACTTGAAGGAATGTCACAGTGATTATTAGTCTGAAGCAACTAACTGATATTCTGGAACTGATTCCACATTGCTTTGAGAAGAAAATGTGATGATACAGAAGAGATGCTCTCCCATCTCTTTCTCTATAGCAGATTTCAGTGTACACTTGATTCCAAATTACTTAGCAAATAAGATTGCTGTGTACTCATTCTGTAGCCAAATCCCTAGAGTCTTCCTGAACTAGAAGACCTAGGGATTCATGCCTATTTTCCTTGCTTATTAAATAAAATAAGAAGAATGATTGTCATAAATTAGATTTTCAGATTTACTGTGAATTCCTAGGCTGTACTTAAGCCTTCTGGAGTTCCCAAGTCACATTTCAGTTGTCAGAAAAATTATGAGAAAAATGTTCTTTACAAAGATCGTCATGATGCCAGATGTTTTCAGTATTACTATCTTTTACTAGGTGATGTTTTCTGTATGAGGCTATGCTGGAGACATGACTGAATAGTAACTTTTGCTTTGGCTTTAAAAACATACACATACATTGGTGCTGATGTATCAGCCACCGCTGTAAACAGAGGATTTAGATGATCAGTGTTGGGAAAGAAAAGCAAGTGCTGCTCAAAATTGTTTACATCAGTTTCTTCTGTTCTTTACTTCACTTAGTCTTGCTAAAGCCTTGCTGAAAGGCTTCACATTCCATTGTTAACCACTCCATTGAAGACAAAGCAGAAGACAACAGGCAGGCAGGCACAAGTGCTCCTTGACTGGCAGGTAGGAAGCAGCCACCTGCCTGTGGCTTGCCTTTGGCGTGAATTACATAGCTAGGCAAATGGCTGTGGTTTACTTTAACAGGAGTCAGCTATGACTTTTCTAGGCAAGAAGACTTCCCCTCATACTTACCTTTCCTGCAGTGATGCTCCAGAGTCCAGAGCCAAGACTCCCACTAAATTAAGCACTGTGCAAACTCAGGGCAGGACTTTTCTGCCTCTGAGGATGTGATACTCCTTTTCCATGCTGAGAGTGCCTAGGAATGATGTGGTTAGAAAGCTGCAACTTCAGGGTACAGGCTAATGCTTTCAAATTCCTTCAATTTATTCTCCTCAAAAGGCATCACCTTCTGATTGCAGGACCCTCAACTTAATGTTCAGAATGGAGCAAAGAGCAAAATCTGTGGCACAGTTCACATCTGGGAAAAATCATTATGTGTCTAATGAGGAGAAAAGGAAAGCTACTCAGTGCAAAATGCAATTCTCTAATTCAAACTTTTCAGGCAAACTGGTACTAGTGGGTCATTGCTACAGCCCCTATTGCCCCAAGCCTTTTCATTTTTAAATTGGTTATGATACTACATAGAAACCTTGACTTCTTGCCAAGTGGCTTCTCAGCAAATGTCATTATTAACTGTGTCTTGATGAGAACCCAAGTGGGAAACAAGTCAGACAAGGGAAAGGAAGAGTTACAGTTGGAAAGAAGAGAGCATTGTGCTCACGGCAAAGAGGAGTGAAGTCACAGTGTCTCCCCTTTTCTGCAACCCCTTCTTCCCCAGGGCCTTGTACTGTTGGCCATAACTGCTCAGCAACACCTTTCCCTCTCTTCAGGATCTCCAAATCAGTTCTTGAGAGAGGTGACTTAGGGATGGCTTGTTTATTCAGGCTCCTGTTGCTAGTTCTGCTTCTCTGAGAAAGTCCTTAGTGGTGCTTGCAACACTAGCTGAACTTTAGGCAACTCTTCTAGGGAAACCTGGAGAGGTTTTAAGAACACTGTCTGAAGTATGTCATGAGTTACTCTGATGAATAAAGAAGCAGTGTGGGATACTCAGAGACAGTTACTTCAGTGCCTCGTAAATCTTGGCCTGAATCCCTGCTACTGCAAGAATGCAACTCAGGTTAACCTGCAGATGTCCTGAAAGTCAAGATCATGTTATGGAGGGTATGGTAAAGATGTGTAAGTAGATGGAATCATCATAAATTGGAAGTATATAGTTTAAATTAACTAGACTTCAGAAGCCCCCTCCTAATGAATTTGTGCTCAGAGCTTACACTGACCTATAGCATAGCCATTTGTTGGTAGTTTTGATGGCTAGACATTTTACAGAGATATAAGGGAGATGTTTCTAATTAGAAATCTATGAAACAAAGTTTGTCAAATTAGTAGAATATTCTTCTGGTGCACTTAGTGGAGAGAAAAACAAACACAAACTAACATTCTACTATGTTAAATATCTCAAAGCCCTTAAAATGTTGTTTCTTGATCAAATTTATTTATGTATCAGTGAAACAATACAAAATGATTGTTTCTGTGGTGCTTTTATATACAGCCCACTATTGAAATTGGTTGGAGTGAGAAATGCTAGTTTTACCAATTAATTATCATCAAACTTCCTCTGACACCAGTTAACTAGCATTGAACTTCCACTAAAAATAGATATTCTTTAGTCTGAATAAGATATAATCTTATAAACTGTTTAAGGAGACATTAGAGATGAACTTTGTCAGTCAGCTCTATTTAAAAAATAAATAGCATTTAAGACATGAAAGGAGAAAAAAGTCATAGGGAAATATTAAATAGAATATTGTTTTAAGAGTTTACTGGTTCATGCCTCTGGAAAAAGTGTAACAGTTTCCAGTATGGGATGAATGTACAGTAACTATTAACCTGTAAACACAGAACAGAGGAAGTCAGACACTACAAAGGAAGGATGATTTTCTGGTTATGGATCCAACAGTCTTCTGTCTGACTGAGAAGTCTGCCAAATACTTCTTGTGTTGCAAGAGCACTGAAGCTCACTCAAGCTGCCAAACTTACACATATACCTGATTTGCATCTGTTAGCACAAATTATCCTGTTAGAACAAACCCCTCTTTCCAGAAAACCTTCTCAGGGGACACTTGTACAGATCTTGCAAAAAATATTTTTTAAAATTTGGGGTGAATTTGTCAGTAAAGGAGAGTGAAAAAACTGTACGTTTGGTTTTCCTGCGACAATTTGTTTTCATTTCTTCTTCTTCCAGAAAAAACCCCCCACAGTATTTCTGTTACCAAAAAATGTCAACATTTTCTGTGTTGTTTGCTAGATGTTAAGTATACATTTTCTGTCTTTCCAACACAAATCTTGCATTTCTTTATACAAACTTTTTTTTTTTTTTTTTTTTTTTAATAAAACTGTCATTAAGTTAGGAAAAAGAGCTTCTGCCAAAATGGTTTTGTTAGAAGTCTTACACGAAGAGTCTGACAACAGGCACTTCCGCAGTCTATGCACGTAATGTATTAGCTGCAAGATAACCTATTGGAAGTGGCTGCCTCATGTCATTCTCCAAGGGGAAGTTCTCTGTTCATGATGGTTTTTAGCAGGGGAGTAGCATTAGTTCTAAATTTATCTGTATATTAAAATGGATTTTTATTCTTGTAGCATGAAAAGAATAAAATTCTAAAAATTGTCCGTAGAGAAGGAAAGAGGATGAATACTGTTCTCTCTTTTAAATTGCATTGGTACTGTAAAATCTTTTAATGGATTGTTAATTTCTTTTCACATCCCTGCTACTTCTTCCCAGAGATATTAGTCTGGATGACACCCTCCATGATGGAAAGGGTTATTTTGCTTGAATATTTGATGCAATTCAACTTCTGATTCTGAAACCTCTCAATTGTACAAAGCACCTTTTTGGAAATTTCCCATTTGCAGAAGATAAGTCTGTTCAGATATCAGGTAGAATGATAAAGTGAATATATTTTAAGTACTGGATGGCATGCTATATTCAATTTAAAAACTTTTTTGGGGTTATGAGTAACTTCACTGTTGCTACAGTGAAGACCAAGTAAGATCAGAACGGATTAGATTTTCCTGTGGTCAAAGGTGTTACAAATGAATATCATTAATTTACAGACAGCACAGACTTCTGGAGGGAACAGCCAAAATTCAGGCTGGATTCACACCAGCAGAAGACTTGTAAGTTTGAGGCAACAAAGAGATGGTGGTGGGACCCTCCTTGATATCCTTCTTTGAGAGTTATTATTTTCTTAGTAGAGTTGGAGAACCTGTGGAGAATGTTTCATGATATTGCCCTTCTCATCTGGCTGCTGGGGTCTTCTGCTGTCACTCCATCAGAGGAGAACATGTGCTGGACACTGTATTTCTAAATACTCTTCTGTACCTTGGACTTTCTGAAGTTTTCTGCTTATATCATCTTGTGTCAGAAACAGGTGGGGTTGTTCTTAGCCACCAGGGCATCAAACACTGGAAAGATCTCCCTGCTCCAGTAAGACAGTGAGTAAAAACAAACAAACACAGAAAGTTTTAAAATCTGAAAGGAAATTAAATAAAGCAGTTTCAAAATATAATCAGGTGAAACAAATGAAGACTGTACTCACAGAAGATAGAAATAAGAACACATTTGATCCCAACTGCAAATCATCTTCTCCTTCTGATGTTGTCCTCAAGGCAAATTACGGTTATTCAGACATTTTGAAAGTCTTGGCTGTATTTCTTCTCATATTTTCTACGTAGCCTAATGTGCTCCCATGGTATAAATGCACCTTTCTACCTTTTCTCAATAGGGATTCTACTTGTATTATCACCCTGTGCTTTGCCTTCTGTCACAGCAAGATTTGTCAATGTCAGTCTAATTTTTCCCAGCTTATCTTAACGCACTTCTAAAGCATTACAAGCCGTAAAGCCAGTCTCCATCAAACACTGGGTATCCTTGAATGTGCTCAAAGAAAAAATCTGGGCACACGTGTTTCTGTGTATGCCTGCAAGCAAATAAAGAGGTAGAGGAGGATTGAGGGGAGAAGGGAAATAAAAAGTCAATATTCAGGATATAGTCTTATTTCTACTGAGTTGTAAAGACATTGCGGCATTGCTTACAATTTGGTTTGTTCCTTCCTCTCTACCCATGGGCAAAAGAAAAGATATTTCTTCATTTAGAAACGGCTGTGAAATGTTAATGAGATAGTAAACAAGGAAGACTCAGCTTTTCTTTTTGCAGTCTGAGCACACAAAACTGCAACTGTAACCTTCACACACAGAAATATTGTGTTGATATATTTCTAGCCAATCAGTAATTGGTGGTTTGCAGACACAATAACTGTGGATATTTGGCTTGTAAATACACACCACAAGAAAAAGACATTAGGAAGCAATTAGAAAGGCTGTGGTAGTATATTAGCATCTGCTGTACTACTAGACTGTAAAGATTTGAAAACAGTGAGTAGAGACAATCATTTATAACAGTAGGAGAGATGAACTTTCTTTCAACAACTGAGTCATCTGTTTGAGCCCAGCTAAGAAGTGCTGAGTAGTAGCCTTGAGGGAATACCATTTATTTGTAATGCCCAATGTAGAATGCATTTGAACAGCTGTTTTTGTTTGTTTGGTTGGTTGGTTTTCTTTTTTTTCTGTTAATACTTCAGTTGCAGTTAGTTTTGAAGCTTTTGCCTGACTGGAGATAGTTTGGAGATCGGGGTCTAAGAAGAGGAAACTTATTACTTCTCAGTGTCATGCTTAATAGTTACCATGCAGTGATATGCGTGAATTGGCACTGTATATAGCTAGGACTGCAGAGATTTCACATTACATAAATTACAGGTTACACAGAACACAATAAATTATCAAGGGAAATAAATTGGGCCTTTAGGACTTTTAACTATCTGGTTGAATTTGGCAGTGTTTGTCTGATTACTACACACAGTCTTTTTTTTTCTGTTGCGCCACCTCCAATGATGGAAGAGTAAGGCATAGAGAAGAAACTCATACTGCACATGAGATAAGGCAGAAAGATCTGTTGCTCCTGAGCTTCAGAGGCAGGGAAGCTGTGTAGACAATGCTGTTTCATCACCAACAGCTAGGTGACGGGTAGTATCAATAGGCTGGACGAAGAAAGAATTGGGATTTGTTCCACTGAGAATACTGATAAATCCTGAGACGAGAATTTTCTGAAACTTCACAGGATGGGGCACCCTGGACAAGGGACATGGGCAGTCTTGCTCCCAGTGGCTGTCCAGGGAAATTTTTAAAGTCAGGCTGAGCATGTCATCGTTTAAGAGTCTGGGACAACTTTTTGCTCCCTCTAAAAGAGTCCCAGCTTCTATTGGTGATGCTCGGATTGCTGCAATTATACTGGCTTGCAGGATCTGGAGCTTGTGGTAACTGCTAAATATTGACTTGTTTCTTGAGAACTGTAGCCAGCCATTTCACTAGCTTGTGGTTGAAAAGCTTGTGGCAGGAGAGCAAAAACTACCACCTGAATGAGAAAATAGCTAGAAATTACTCATCTCTGTGGGAAGTGAGCAGCTTTAATTGAGCAGGGTGGAGAAAGTTATACTTTGGTATTGATTCAAGAGTACCCTGTTACCCTTCAGCAGGCAATACAGGAGTATTTTCACTGTGAGTGAAAGTGAGTCAAGGAGTTGGAGTGAAATCAGGTGTTCTGTTGGCTATTTTTCCATCCAGGATGCACGTAATCATTAACAATCAGTGCACATTCTTACCACTATAGCTTACAGGAGACTTCAATATTTTAAAATCGTAGTGTACTTACTAGAGTACTGAGCACTTTCCACACCCCTCTGACCATTGCTTCTTTGTACTCAGCCAGGTGGGGGCTAAAACACGAAAGTTGTTCCATAGTGTGTGATCCTTGCTTAGTTTCTTTGCAATTTGGACAATTTGGACAATTCTGGCTTCCAAAGAAAAATGTTAGAGTTTAGGCTAGGTAAGAGCATTGATCTTTGTGTGTTCATGGGTGAGAAAGAGAACAAGTCAGTATGAGAGCTCTTCAGAACAGTGCTGTAAGTTTTTAAGTGTTGGAATGTGCAGCCATCACCTCTGGTTGACACTGAGGAATAAAGCAATGTTCAGAGGTTTTAGAAAGGCTTTGAATGTTGTCTTTGTGCAAGACAAATGTTTCTGCTTGTGCAGCATGTTGCCTGTTGCTTCCAGTCAGGGTGCCCTATGCTATTATGTTATGTGCATGTAGTTAAAAAGAAAAAGAAAAGAAAATCAAAGATGGGAAAAGCTTCTTCAGAGAGTGATTATGTATATTAGGTTGCAATTAGTTGCAGCTCTACTGAATGAAGATACTAGGAGATAAATCTTTGCTTTTGGAGTCATCATTACTCCTTATCACAATAAGTGACACAAAAAGAGAGAAAAGAAAACTAGACATGGTGAGCTTGCATCTCACGCAAGTACACAGGCATATCTAGGATTAAATATCCTTCAGTCCTCCTGAGGGTGGTTATGATCCAACAGCTGGTCAATGCTTTCAGGCTCTAACAGACTCATTTTCTCTTGGTAACACTAAGCAATGTCTGAATGGAGCTGAACAACAACTAGCATTTTTCTTAGCACATTTTGCTTGTCTGTTTACATTTCCAATGTAACTACTGTGAAAGAACTGACCGTTCAGCCTTGATACTAGCACCAGAAAGATTACCACAGAATGACTAGCCCTTTTTAAATAGGAAGGAAGAAAAATGGTAGTTTAAAGATTCAATTTCCTACCTGCTGAATGACCTAGTAGGCTGCAACCCATCTGTTTTACTGATCTGCATGTGTTTCCAGAGCCTGCCATGTACTGGAATGAGAAAAAGGCAGTCTCCAGGGGGAGAAGAGAGTTTTCAGGTCTAAAGGAAGGAGCATGCCAGCTGTAAAAAGAAGGAGGAAAATGAATAAAATAGATGAAAGATACAGTTAGGCATGGCAGTAACTGTGGAAAAAAAACTTCATTGGGATGCAGCTAAATACATCCTGAGGGGTGGCGGGGCAGATGTCAGGGTTCAAGATGCTGGTTTATTTGAATAAAATTGCCTTTGTTGGTGGCCTTGAACAGCCAGGAAGTTCTGTAACGGTAGATACTGCAGTGGGTAAAAGGTGCTTTTCCTGGGCTGAATGGAAGTATCTTCTGAGCTCTCCCCAGCCCATTTTTACTACTTCTATGTCTCTGACCAGCTCAGGAGCCAAAATAACTAAAAGTAGTGTGAGTATCTAATAGGGTAGTACTGTGGTCACTGTAAGATGAGATGTCTGAGACTGCCATAAATAAAGTTAAGGGTTCATCAGCGAGAGCAGTGTTTGTTTGCACAGTTTGTGCTGTTCCTTAAAGAGATTGCTGGGTGGTTGTGTTAGGTGAGGTCTGTGTGGTCAACAAGGCCCCAGGGTGGAAACTAAGTTTTCTCTGGGGTCTGTAACATGGAACGGGAACAGCTGCTGAGACTTAGCAAACCCCATTTTAACTTACAAGCCCCCATATTTGCAGAGATGGATGGGGTAGTCCTCTGGCCAAAGAAGCACAGGCAGGAACTGCATGTTTTCATCCTGCTTTTTAGGAATGCGGGGTCATGTGAGGAGTATTTAGCTGACCTCTGAAAAACACAGGCTGGGACATGTCAGCCAGGCTTCCTGTAGTTTCCTACATAGGGTGTAGTTAAAATATAGCAGCTCTTTTGCAGGGACAGCTGCTCCTCCCCAACGTGTGAGACGGAGAGAAATAGAGAATATGCTGCTTTTCTTGCTGTCCTTGTCCAGCTGTTAATTATACTCCATTTTTTGCTTTCTTCTACAATTCTTAGTTTAAACCAGCCTACTTTATTCTCCCTGCCGCTGGCTCCTATTCAGCCTTTGACCAATTGAAAACAGGACAAGACCTTTCTTGTAGCACAAGGCTTTTCCTTTATGCAGTCTGATCCATTTGCCTCCTTTGTTCCTGCAAGAAGATCATGCTCAGTTGCTTATGTGATCCAGCTGTGAGCCTTATGTGGCATTAAACATTTTTTTCCAGCTGTACATAGGGAGAGCAGTGTCCAGTTGTTTTTCAGTCTTCTACCACTCAGAGGCACCTGTATTGGTTCTCCGTGCACCTGGGACAGTCCTGCCTCAGACCCTAGGCCTGTGGGATAATATGTTTGCTGCACCTCAGCACGGTGACCATTGGATTACAGGTACTAGAGAAATACTTTTCTTACTCTCTCTGCCCAGACCGGCGGTGACATCTTATCTCTGGCCCCTCAGGAGGGTGCCATATCCAGTCCTACAGGGCACTGGAACTGCTCATAAGGGGAGGAGAGGCCCCAGGAGCTAGGCAGTGTGTTGTGAAAATGCACCACAGAAAGCAGCCTTGGCACTTCCAGTGATTTGACAGGTGGTGGGTGTTTGTTCTACGTGACTGAATCATCGTGTACAGCACCAAATCAGCAAGCACAGTGTGGTTTCTAAGCCTTTTCTCCATTAACTCCAAGGCATGTTTGCAGGGCAGGGGACACACATCCAGCAATCAGCTGCTGAAAACCATTCACATTGCTCTGAGCATTTGGTTGAATGGACCTGCTAGAAGCTTTTAAGGTTTAGCATGCTGTCTGAATTGCCTACCATGTCTTTCAGCTCTAATGCCTTAAGAAATCTAAATACTGCATAGAAAGATTAAGATCGTTGGTTATTCACGTGCCTCTGGCTCTCAGGTTGCTGTAGAGGCAAACACCCAGAAGGTATCCAGGACACTGTGCAGGAATAAGTTTAACCTGAAGCTAGTAACATACTACAGAAATTTGTAGTCTAGCAAGAAAATAGAAGAGAAGGGACCGATATTCTCTGATAAATGCCAAATGGCTAATTGTCTCGAGTCACTGGATTTTTTTCAACTGTAACTAAGATTCTTGCATTGTAATTGTAATAGCCAAAATCAATAATAAGAAATTGGATTATAAAGAAACATTGCAATGATATTAAATACATTATTGGCATACTGAAAACATTTACAATCTAATGACCACACCTCTAACACTGATTATTGCTGACTATAACAGGAAAAGTTAAACTGTGAATCATAATTCTATACAGTGCTTTATGTTTATTCTATTATTCATAAAGAGACATAACAATTTATTTGTTTACCTGTAGCAGAAAGCCTATTCATTTTAATTTCTCATATTTCATTTTGTTTTCTTTTATAGAACAGGTAGAGGATGATTCTTTGCTTGCTCACCCTTGAACAAATAAAGATCTTTCCTCCAAAAGGGTGGGCTTATTTGCATTTTTGTGCCATATATCAGAATGTCTATTAATCTTTCCTTTTCACATCACTATCTTCTGCTCAGCAAGTTTTATATGTTAGGAAGATGCTTTCAGCTAAATCATAGATTAGTTTTGACTGCATGCTGTGGAGCACTTGTCAAGAAAAACTGTAGTTTGTTCAGATCTTGGCATGATCTCATCCCTTTAAAATTAATGTAGAATTATCAAAGATGACTGTACTTTAATCAATGACATGTCTGCGCATTGCCTGATATTATAATCTGGCAGAGATCTGGAAACTCAAAGTCACGACCTTTTAGTGCTTCTGATATTGAAATAAGCTTGTGATCAGTGTGTGACTTCCAGTACAGTGCTTCCTGAAAGTTTATTAGAAACAGAAAGATTGTTCTTTCTTATCTAATTTTCCTTTCTACATTATTTTGAAAGTTGAAGAATTGTGTGACTTGTCACAGCTAGAGCCTTAGCTACCTAATGAAGAAGAGATGAGGGAACTAGAGTTGTTCAGCCTGGAGAAGAGAAAACTCAGAGAGAGAGGCCTCACTGCAGCCTTTCAGTACTTAAAGGGACATTATACACAAGATGGAGATTGACGTTTTACATGTGATAGTGATAGGGTAAGGGGAGCAGTTTTAAACTAAAAGAGGGGAGATTTGGGTTAGATACGAGGAGGAAATTCATTACTCAGAGGGCAGCGAGGCCCTGGCACAGCTGCCCAGAGAAGCTGTGGTGCCCCATCCCTGGAGGTGCTCAAGGCCAGGTTGGATGGGGCCCTGGGCAGCCTGAGCTGGTGGGGGCAGCCCTGCCCATGGCAGGGGTTGGGGCTGGCTGGGCTTTAAGATCCCTTCCAAGCCAAACCAGTCTTTGATTCTATAGTTACGATTCGTTGTGTGATTAAACATCTTTGTCTCTGATTTATCCCTGCCTGTCTCTGACATAGGTTTGTTGTTATATATGGGAAAGTGAAGAAAGACACAAGAGCTAACACATGTTCTTTTTCATTTGATAAATAAATCTCCCAGAAAAGAACCCTGCAAGAAAACTGTGATTATATTCTTGAATTTTCTAAAGCACTCTATAATATGATTGTTTTTCAGTAGCAGTTATCAGAAATTCACTTTTGTAACAATAAAAAGGACATGTTTATATGCAAAAAATCTTCCGCACAGTGCTTCTAAAAACATGCACAATTTTGTCATTTTTGTCACTATTCAAATTAGGTGAATAAAAGATGTCCGTTTTGTTTACTACAAATATTTGTTTGTAAATCTGGCGTAGAATGTAGTCTCAGAATAAGAGCTGTTTTGTGTTTTACTTCTACTAAATAGTTCATGAAAGCTTTTTTTTTTCCCTGTGGTTTCTCTAGTGAAATAGGAAATATCAGAACAGTGTTTGATTTTTTTCTCCCGAAGAAAGACGAGAGGTGTTTTTACCCATTAGAATGTAACGGTAATTTCCACTGACAGTGGCAATGACCTTGAAAATTGACATGGCAAGGTACCTCAGTTTTTGAGGTACCATAGTTAATCTAGCTTTACTTAAACAAACAAACGAAAAAAAAAACCAATCAAAAGGACACTTCTAGTGTTGTCTGGAGGTGTTTTCTGCCACTGCAGCCTTCAGATTTGGTTGTGTCTGGATAGCTTTTATTGCTCTTGAGAAAGAAAGAGAGCATTATTCAAGAAGTATGCTAATGTATTTCTTTAGAAAATGCAAAAATACGTATTAACCTTTTAAAAAATTGTTTTTGATTAAAGGAAATGTTGGTGGGATGTTAGGTTTCGGGATCCATTTACAACAAAGAGAATTTGGACCTCCTTTTGCTGTCTGAGCTTCAGCTGACATGATTAAGGCATCAAAGTATATGACTTAGAGAGTGCCTAGTGAAGAAGCAGAATGTTTTCACATGTATGCTCATCCTTGTGGTCACTTCAGTGGAGACAGGAAGTAAACCCGTTTTGCCTTACCAACACCTGAGTGTGCTACCTGAATCTACCTAGGGATTCCTGAATTTGTTATGTTGGAAGGACACTGCAAACTAAGAAATCCTTATCCTGGATGTGTGCTATTTTCCTGTCCAGCATATGCACAAAGAAAACTGAGAACTATTGTTCAAAAATATTAAAATCTTCACCATTACCTTGATCTGTGAAAAACCTTTCCTGACAAAGTAAAGCAAAACAAATCAAAACAAAAAACCACACCATTAAGAAAGAAAGAAAAAGAGTCCTATAGGGTAGTTGGCACCTGAGACAAGTGGTACTCCTTTACTTTTGTTTGTTATTTCCCACCTTTTTACTTTTCACCATCTCATGTTCAGTCACTATCCTCAGTCTTATGTTTAAACAGTAGCTTTCCGGGGAATTCACTTCCATTTTTGTTCCCTTAGCGTTGCACTGGGAACAGTAATATAGTTAATATGACTGTTCATCTGACTAATTACAGATTGTTTTTGATTAAAATGGTGGCATCCAAGCATTTTATTCTAAGAAAAGAAGCAGATATTCACATGCACAAGCATAAAGACAAAACAAAGTGTGAACAAATGATAGAGCTTGTATTTATCTGCAATGAATATGGAAGTGAATGCAACTCCAAGGAAAGCAAAATAGCTTAGCTCTATTCTAGCAGGAAGAAATATCGTGCAGTTAAACTATAATGGCTCAGAACTAAAAGACTGGTTATTGGCTGTAACTGTATAATAGTTTTGAAGAAAAGTCAGTCACTGACTGATAGGCTTGTGACATTGGAAGGGACTGAAAAGTATATCTCAAATCAGAAACTGAAAACATGACTAAGAAAGCCTTGGCAAATGAATTTATTTTTTATTTGTGCACCAGTTGCATTTCACTGAACTTCACAACTTGTCTATACAACCAACAACAAAAAGACCTGATGTAGAATCTCATTTCAGCTGCTAAACAAGAAAAAAGGTGAACCTGAGTGAAGTAACTGTAAGGTCAGGGAATGTAGATGTGAACTGACAACAAGCTTATCATGAAAAAGCTGAACACATAGATTCCACAGGCTAAGAGTGAATTCACTCAGACTCAGTAGTGTCCCAATTAACTATTTTTTTATAGTCTCTATGACAGGTTAGTGGCACTTAACTTTTTTTTTTATAGAGTTTTGATATGAAGAAATGATTATGATCAAACAGAAAATCTTATCTTTTTATAAACTCTGGCTGCATATCTCATATCTCATGATGTTGTTGACCTCAAAAGATCATGGTTGTCTATGACTTTGCCAATCAATAACACTTATATTTTCGACTGTTCTTTTTTATTAAATAATATTGTTTGATTGGTTGATATTATGGGTGGGGCAGAGCAGACAAGGGAGTATGACGTTCTGGGAAATAGAGACAAACTGACAGCATTGATCCAAGAAATCCAAGTCAAGTGTTGGCTAGTTGGCCAAGAAATGGAACAATTCTTGAATTGCCCCTCAGCTTCTATCAGTTAAGCTGTTAGTCTGCCCTTAAAAGGCCACAGTCTATAAGTAAGCTTGAAATCTGAAATGCTTAGAGGGGCATCCATCACAGTCCTTGAGATCCAGCGAACAGCAGAAGAAAACAGAAGGCAGGCAAATTTGCAGGAATAGAGCTAGTTCTAGGTGAAAATTGTGTAATTTATAGAAAAGAGCAACCTGGAAAACAAACCTGTTAAAAAATATCCTTCTCGTCTAATCTACTTTAATTTAGTGTCTGTCATGACTGGATTTCAAGAATATACTCTGCCTAACTGCTGAAGGGCATGGCTTCTGCTTAGTTTTTAGGCCAGATTACCCATGTCTCACAATGTACCTTTTTAGCTCTTGCAGCATGGTATTTTCCAGCAAAAAGTTGACATCTTATTGGCATTATCACTGTGCTTGATTTTACAGTGGTGCAGTGCTGGACCCCTCTGACCTGGTAGGTTATCCTTACAAGTCATTTTCTATCACCATACGTGTCTTTCATAACATTAATTACATTTGCTGGGAATTCTTGGGGATAGACAGTGACCCTTTCTGACCGATCTGTCAGCCAAATGCCTTAGAAAGTTGACAGTGCTGTAGCTGAGATGGTGCTGTTACCTACAATTTTTTTTCTCTGATGGTTCTGATGCTAAGGTGTCTGTTCACAGCCTTTTGAATTCAGTTGGCTGCAATCCTGACAGAAGTACTTCCATGCTATATGATGGCGTCTTCTCCTTGTTAGAGAGCTAATAATAATAAATACCTGTGTAGTAAATATGATACACTAAGTAGCTAAGCTCCATGTTTTACTTGTACATGTTGATAGATAAACTGCATGAAGTGGATTATGAAAACTATTATTATTTATTAGTGCAGCTCAAACTCACTGTTTTGTGTTCACATCTAGTGTGTTATCTATAACACGCAATAACACTGTAAACTGTCAGACTGTGATTACATAACTAGAATCTCCCCCTTCCAGACAAACTAGCTGCATTTCATCTGTAGTTAAGGTGACTAGGTAAGAGATTTATTTACAAATGCTTGCCTTCATATCCTAATAACACACATGCAGGACCAGGTTAACTTACTATGTCTCTTAATATTTTTACAGACAGACAGGTTCCAGGATGGATCAGGGAGAAGAGAAATGAATACACGAACAAATTGGTCATTTGCTTCTACTGTAGATCTTCAAATACAACAGCACTCGAGGGGATCAGTTGCCATTCTTCAATAAGAAGGGCTACAAAGCTGATTAACTAGAGATGACAGCATGAGAAATTAAGAAGATGCTGTAAGAGAAAAAATAGCAAGAAAATTAGTAAGAAATATCTTTTAACTAAAACACCATTCTCAGTGTGACATCTGTGTTCCATGTATATGTAGCAAGGGCAGTGGGTTCCTCTTCCGTACCCTCCGTACATCAAGTCTGTTTCAGTTTGATAATGCTTCCTGCATGTTTAGGGATGTTCTGTGGGAATTATTTGCAAAGCTGAGAGGAAACATACAGGTTTGTTTTTCATTTATTTCATGAGAAGTTTTTACAGGTCTTGAAACTCTCAGACTAGTACATTTATTTGGTGAGTGTTTCTTTACAGTGCTGACAGAAGATCTCACACAACTTGCTCTTCTCTTCAATTGTGTGAGCTTCTCTTTCTTAGATGTCTTCAGTGTGGTCACCATCAAAACTGGTAGACATAGCTGCTTCCTATTATCCTCAGAAAGATGTTTGCCTGCAGTATGGCATTTCTTCCATCTCTCATCATTGGGGCGGTGAGGCCCTGGCACAACTACCCAGAGAAGTTGTAGTGCCCCATCCCTGGAGGTGCTCAAGGCCGGGTTGGATGGGGCCCTGGGCAGCTGAGCTGGTGGGGGGCAGCCCTGCCCATGGCAGGGGTTGAGGTTGGGTGGACTTTGAGATCCCTTCCAAACTAAACCATTCAAGGATTCTGTGATCTCATTGTATCCGCCAGCATTTTTTTTTTTTTTTTTTTAAGATCTGTCCCTACTTCCTTCATTTAGTTGCACTAATAAAAGCACATCATGTGTTTATTTGAGATACCTTGCAATAAGCTTTGATTAGTCTGTGAAGAACATGAATGGGTCTCCTATTGTCTTACAGTACCTTGTGTACTGTCAGGGTGATATGGTCTGTGGCTGACAAGAAAAAATCTGTGATGTCTCTATCCAAAAGAGAATAACAAGCCCATGGAAGGCTCTCAACTTGTTTGAACCAGGAATTTATATTGGAGAATTCAACTCAATATCTCTGGGATAATGCCTCCTAGTACACTCAAGTGGCTGATGGCAGATTGCAGAAGAACAGGCAAAAAGAGTTAGAGATATATTTCTCCTGAGGATTGCACAAAAACAAGGAATAGATGGTTACAAATGTGCAAGCCTCCTGGATGAACAGGGAAACAGTCTAATGCTGATATTTGAAACAAATATCTAGTCTTCTTCCTGGGGCTTTAATTCTTCTCACTGTCAGGTTGGGGCAGAATTTATCTTCTGCTGTCTGTTTGATTGCTTAGGGTAGGGAGAAGGGAGAAAGTTGCAAGAGAGCAAATCCCCATTATGAAGTAACAGAAAGATGACAAGGAAAATAGCAATTGTCAGGAGCATGTTTTAACCATCTCATGAATGGAAAAAAAATATATTCAGTGAAGCATTTAGTTCACTTAGCTTTTATGATGCTAGGAAAATAGAGTTATGATTGCAAATAATAGAATATGTAATTGTATGTGTGCTTCTCTCTGATTACCAAGATCACCAGAATGGTGGTAATGCTAATTAAAGGTATTTTGAAAACACAAACTGCTTGGAAGTGTCTCTGGGAATGGGATTTTAGGAAATGGATTTTTTTTATGGAAAATGGTTTCCATTAAATTTTCAGTGGTAAACTTCAAATTAAAATGTTGCTTCACGAAATTATTTGCATGCTGATACTACCACGTGAGTGTCTTTTCTAACTCTGATGTCTTTACTAATTTCAAAAGTTTGACTATTTCTTGCCTTTGTTTGTTTGTTGCCACATAGAGCAGGAAGATTATAGGTATGGATTTTTCTTTTGTGCATTTTTCCTTTTTGCAAACTAAGTCCTTTTAAGCTGATTTTTAGAAAGAATTACTTAATTCTTTCTGTACAAAAGTAAAAAAGTATAAATAAGTAAAAGGAGAGATTGGATATAAAAATACTCAGTGTCTTGAAATCCAAGCACAGAATGTCAGTGTGAATTAGTATTTTCAGTTTAAAAACAAACAAACAAACAAGAAGAAATTCTTCTGTTAAGCAGTTTTCGTGGAGAAGAAACTTTCTTCAGCGATGTGCAGCCAGACATATTCACTTTGTGTTGAGATGGGTTCATGGAAAGAATCATAGAATCACAGAATTGATTTGGATTGGAAAGGACTCTTAAAGATCACCTGGACTGAGACATCTTTCACTACATCAGGTAGCTCAAAGCATTGTCCAGCTTGCAATGACAGGACATCCACAACTCCTCTGGACAGCATGTTCCAATGTTTCACCACCTTCATCATAAAAAATTTCTTCCCTATATCCAATCTAAATCTACTCTCCGTTAGTTTAAAATCATTGCCTCTTGTTGTGCCACTAAGAGGAGTTTCTTCAGCTGGAACTGTATGACTAGAGCTCTCAACAACACCTATGTTTTCTTTGTTCTGGAGCAAATAAAATCAGTAGAATGTGTAAGAGTACATCCTGCTTCAAAGGCTTCTGCCCCTCGCACATATACACTAAGTCCACTTCAGAATTTATCTCAAAGGGAACTTAAGAGACAGCTTAATGTTTTCTTCAAAATCCAGACAATTAATAAGAAGTGTTCAGTTTATTTATATGTATCTGTCTCCTTACCCTTCTCATCCAGACAAACACTTTGTGCTGCATCACCATTTCTTTTTTCAAGCCTTCCCCCAAGGCAGCTATTTTAAATGATTTATTAGAGCACAGATACTTCAGTACAAGATAAATCCATGGATTCATTCTACAACTGGGTGACAGTAGTTTGGCTGAACTGTCAATTAAACAAATTGCTTGAGTACGTTTCCAAGTCTCTTAATTCTTCAGAAATATTAAAAAAAAACAAACTCAGAAGGCCGGAGCTGGCCTGCAGGGAGGGATTAACATAGTGAAAAAATTCATGTTTAACCTTTTCAAGGTAAAATCTTCATACAGGTTAGTAACTGACTATTTTTCTGTTGATGATATTCCTGTTCCTCTTGTGCTTCTGCAGCTAGAACTATTCCTAACAGATCTTTGCATAGCATTAAATTAACATTTTCCATTTCTACAGTACTTTATTCATCACTGCATCTAAAAACCTTTCACAGATGAGTCAGTTATATGCAGGCAAGTGAACATCATGTGAGCTCAGAGCAGGAACATTGTATAAGAGCCGGCTTTATTTTTTGTAGTTGCCACTTATCTTACAGGAAAACTTTTAAGGATCTCTTGAAACAGCAGAAACAGATGCTGAGTTTTTCAGTTTCTCATTCGATTTTCTGAGATATTGTCTGTCTCTCACTTTCTCTCTTCCTAGTCCAAGGCTAGCTCTGTGTCTGTACTGGTCAGCAACAAAATACAGGATCAAGTTTCATCTTTCAGTGTAGATTTTGAGTCAGAATGACCAGCAGGGAAAAAAAAAAATTAAGAGGTCAGAATTATACTAGTACTTGACAAAAGCAAGTTTATATTTCTGACAGATGCTTAAATGAAAATGAAAATTCTAATCATATGAATCTTTAATGTCATTTTGTTCTCTTCAGTGTAATACCACATTCATTTGGAAATCCTTCATCTAGTACCCCTGAATTCAGCTCAAGACATTCAGACATGCAGAAGCATGCTGGTGGCCTTTCTCTTTTCACCTTCCTTTTTTCTCCAGCTGCCATTATGTTCATGTTTCCCTACTTCTCACCACTGAGCAGCAGCCTGGTGACTTGGATGTGTATGCATGCCTCAGTTTTAGGAGGGCTTCCCATGGTACTCAAGACCTGGGCTGAAGCAGTCATTTCCTCCTCCTTTCTTCTCTCTCCTCCACTCCTTTCAGTGTCTTCTCCCCTCTTTCTTCATGCAGAAAGCAAGACCATTCATCTCCTATAACAGTGCCTGGAAATTATCTTCCTAATTCACTCACTTTGGCAGTACACAAATATGTCCTGTCTGGTTCACTAAAGCACAGGAAGAGCTATTTTGAAGGCAGTTTCTTCTGCGGTGTTTATTATAAAATCAACTGAAGGTTGGAGGAAAACAACAACAAAAGAAAAGGCCATTTCCAAAAGTTTCAGAAGCTTAGGCTTAAAGTTAAGCTCTGCAAAATGAGCAAAGTTTTTGTCCCTTATTTTAGCTAGTGGACTTGCTCTTCATCTTTATACAAAAAAGAAATGTATGAATTTGAAGAGGTGCATGTCAAGCAATTAGGATCACCTCTGTTGTTGTCAGTGCCTGTGGTACAGGCAGAGCTTTCAAAAGCACTGACAACTTCTGAAAGTCTGTGGATAAACATGATGAAGGGCAATTTTCTTTTCTCTGTTCCCTACAGAGGAACTGCATGTCCAAGGACAGAAGCAATGGCATGAAATGTTCTGCCAACAACAGGCTTAAATGTGGGACTGAAACTGAGATGCAGTTTCTCCGATTAATATAAAAATTCTATTAGATCAGCAGGCATAATTCAAAACACATGAATGTGTAACAAAAATGAGAGTTTTGCATTTGGAATAACAGCTTGTAACTTCCATAGAAATGCCTTATCTTCCCTAGTAACACTCAAGCCCAATTGTGCTGAGAAGTGTTCAGAATGTACCTACGTACTAGTTCTACATAACAGAGTGTTCAGTGAATGCTGTAAATATAGCAGTGAAAATCAAGACTTATGTAGTCACCACTGTCAAGCAGAAGTTAGTTTGGCATATAAAAAACTCAGAAATAAATCCCTGAAAATAAAGCTCTTAAACTGTTAAAGAGAACAACATGCTGCCACTTTTCTTCTCTTTAGTTTTAAATGGTAGTTTTGTGTGTAACCTAAACTGACAGAAATTTCCAAATACAGATCAAGGAAAAAAAAAATCTGTCTCTAATACAGCTAATGGGTGTGTGGTTTTTACTGCTTGGATGAATGTTTGCACTAAAAGATAACCTTCCTTTAAATCTTCTTAAGAGATCGTGAGGAAAGAAGCTTCCAAATTTGAAACTTAATTTCTCTTGAATCATTTAGCACTTCAATTATGATTTTCTTAAAATACCACAGAATGCATTTTCTGTTCATGTCATAATAATAATAGTCAAGGGACTGGTATGTGAGAGGAGATATCTTCACAAGTAGAAATAAAGGGTGTTTTGAGGGAGGGAATTCGTTGTTCAGAGAGCTGCAGGGATGCAAGAAGCACACAAGTTTTTGGAAACCAAATGGAGATTTTAGGTGCTTAGCTTTATGGTTGCATTTTTTGCCATCTGAATTATGTCCTGTTTTCCACTTCTCAAGTAAAAGGAAAAACTCAATAAATAAATAGAGTTCTGAATTGTGAAGAATTGTTTGGACATGTTATCCTCCATTTATTTTAAAGGATGAAAGCAGATATTACCACTGGCACTTTACTCAAACAACTGCACAACATTTTTAATAGAGACCTCAGGTGGGGTTGTAGGAAGTATTCAGCAGTGCTCTATTTTTTTCCATTGTGGAATAAAAATATTTTACCATCTACTTCAAAAGAAGGCCTTTTGAAATAGCTTCTGTTGCTGTGAATAACTGCTATTTCTTTTGGAGGTGATGGTAGAGACAGTGGGGATCAAGAACTGGAAAGATCTGGTAGTTCTCTGATTCCAGACTCCTCCTGTTGCAGCATATATCATATAATGTCATACGTAGTCATAGCATATTATCTTTAAAACAGCTAAATTGCTTGGCTTAGCTGTCTATGCTGACAGAAGCTCTGATGCCATACTTCAGTGGATTTTGAAACTGGTGTCTGTCATTTTGACTCCATACTACCTACTCAAGATCTAGTAGCACACTTTGGAAATTATTCCTGCCTCAAAAGAACCATCTCAAGTCTCTAGTCTCCATTCTATCTTTCAAAAATAAGAGAATGTGGAAGAAGTTTCTTCTTATGTACCTGCCATAATGCACAAAATGTTTGGAATCTTATCTTTGGACACCATCAAGACTTTTTTTGAGTCTTTGATACCTTTGACTAGATTTTTTTTTTCTTTTAACAAGATTCAAGAATCGCTTATGTTGGCAAAGATCCTTTGGATCATAAAGTCTAATCACCAACCTAACTCTACCAAGTTTACCACTAAACCTGTCCCTAAGTGTCATTTCTATATAATAAATACCTCTTGGGAAGGCAACTCCATCGCTTCCCTGGGCAGTGTGTAACAATGTCTGAATACCCTTTCTGTGAAGAAATTCTTCCCCATATCCCGCCTAAACCTCCCCTGGCACAACTTGAGGCAGCGGCATGGTGTCCTATCACTTGTCACCTGAAAAAAGTGACCAAGACACCTTGCAACCTCCTTTCAGATAGTTGATAGTTGAGAGAAGAATCTCCTCAGTGTCCTTTTCTCCAAACTAAGCAACTCCATTCTCCTCAGCAGTTCTTCATATGTATAGTTTTGTATTTACCTAGGTATGTGGTTTTCCAAGTCTCACAAGAGTAATTGGAAAAGAATTGTATGCTGTTTAAATACATTAAAGACTTCTGTGCACACTTAATTATTTTATTTTTAATTTCTTCCCTTTTTTTTTTTAATTAAGAAAAGTACTGTATACTGAGGGAATGGGGAAAAAATGGGACTGGAAAAGGGTGGAATAAGAAATCAGTTCAGCAACAAATCTTCATTCTAGCCTCCCTAGAATATTCATTTAGCTCTTAATTACTGACAGTTTTCTATGTGTTCTTATATAACTCTGCTGTTTCTCAGAAATTAATTTTCTTAATTTGGAGAGAACTGAGATATTGCCTTCTGCAGCAGGTTCAAGGTTATCATGCCAACTGTTTGTCTTCTTTAATGTGGCTCTGAATTATGCATTTGTATTATTAAGATGGCAATAGACTCTTGACAGAAACGCTATAGTGTCAGATACTCCAAGTTAGAGTCATAATTAAGAAGAAACGTGTTTGTTATTTTGACAATATGTAAAGGGTTAGGTAAATCCTCACCTGTGTGACTGATTATTAGTGTAAAAATGGAAACACAGTCTTCCTGTATGATTGTCTTCAGCTCTTAACTTTCGTTACTGTACAAATGGCATCCACGCTCATTTATTCTTGGGCAATTTCAAACCCCTTCTGCTCACTGCTACACCTCCTCACAATCTTCCAAGAGAGGTTGGCCTCATTACTCACGAAAAAGCTGATAAACCTTTATTTATTTATTTATTTATTAAAGCTAGACTGTCTAGCAGACAAACTGTCTCTTGCTTACTGCTGAAGTACTTTGAAGTAGTTTCTGACACTCACTTTTTGGTCCGTTTGGCTCTGCATTGCTTTGAGCTTAACACCCATAGAATTTGTAATGTGTTTTTCAAACAAAGATCAGCTCATACAATCAAGTTCAGAAATGTGGGTCAGCTCTCTCTGTGTATCTATAAGGAATAATGCTATAGCTTACAGAACAGTTGTGCTGAGATAAAAATTCTTCTCAGTATGCATTTTGCTTGGCAGTAATTTTATGTTACCAAAAGAAACAGGGAGAATAACATGGAACAATGTTGAAATATTTTATATTTAAGTAAAGATAAAGGAGAAAATCTGTTGAGCTTGTAGGCTGTTTAGCACTGTATATTTGCTAACTTTTAAGAAATTCCTATTTAATTTCAAGCTATAAAAATCTTGTTAAACTCAAGGTAGAATTGATAGAAGAGCTCAGTCATTTAAAAGTGAAAATACTTATTATAGGGAGGTAGTAACTGTCTTAGACAGAATTCCTAAGTCTGAGTGTTAAACAGTTAGTGATGTGCCATAGAGGAAGGCATGTCAGAGGTGGAGTACAGCCCTGGGGTGCACTCTGATTAGGCCTGAATTTTAAGCTACCCTCTGGAGTTTCAAATCAGAATATACTCACATTGCCCTCTATTTGTAGTGACATGTTTTGGAGCCCAAACCCGATTATTTTCTTTCTTATTCTCTTACTTCACCATTTGTTTGCTCCCCAAGACAATATGCCTCATATTCCTTAACGAAGTCAGCAGGAGCTGTGAGGGCAAGACTTCAGCTGATGTGAATTCACCCCATCATCTCAGTACTTCTCAATAAAGAGCTGTCCCACTCCAATCTGATGAGGTGCTTTTTGTAGCCTGCTTGAAGTGGGCTGATTTAGTTAATTTTTGTTTGTTGATGTGTTTTGCAAGATATGTAACTGTTGTAACTTTGAAAACATAGTTTCTAGAAGGTAATATCTCTGCTAGGGATCATGTTTGTGTCTAGAATGGCATTTATACAGAATCAGATGACCTTTTCATATCATTATTTGCTAAAGCATCCTAGCATTTCTAACTCCTAAGGAAAGAAAATGCACAAATAAGTCAAGTCATGATCTCCCTCCAGCATTTTTGAACTGCAAAGTTAGCATTTGGTCATTGCTATTAACGTAGTCAACAAAATTACACTGCTTTCTAAAATTAGATTTTCCCAAAACATACCCCTTCCCCATGGTAGGTCACTTCAGCTTAGTGATCCTTTTCTCTCTCAAGGGTGAATAGGTGAAATTAGAGGATATTACTAATTAATGCAACATAAACTGGACAATATATTTCTCTGCTTCTTCTTTTCCTTGGATTTATTAGTCTGTTTTATGTTTTCAAGCCCACTAGCACTTTGGGTTTGGTGTCAGGAGTGTTAGAAAAAAGAACTATACCCTGCATTATTTATTTTGTTTTGTCTATTTCATTTATCCTGTCCTTTATGCTTTCTTGTCCTTTCAGGATGCAGATAAGACACCGGAACACTTTTACCCTATGTAGCTGGATAGCCTACCCCTTACACTTTGTGCTAATGAAGACCTGCCTTTAATGAAGACCTGCCATGAGGATGGTGGATGGACTGAGAATAGGGAGGGTGGTGTTTGTCTCATCTCTTCTTTCTGAACCTGTTGTTGGAGGTCTCAGGCTCATGCCAGGAGGTGTAGAATGATCTGTGGGGTGGGGAAGGAGCTGAAACATCTGCTACATCCTTCCTTGAAAAATTTTGTATTTGATTTTATGTAGACTGGATCTTGACAAAGCTCAGCTGCTGTATCCTAGATCACCGCCAATTCTCATTAACTTTTGAGAGGGAATTACTGTAAGACTTTAGCCACAAATTTACTCTGCCATGTACTTTGAGAGTATGGGGGTTTGTTTCTTTGTTTATTGACCTCACTATAAAAAAAATAGGATCATATTTTGAGGAAAAGTAAGTATGTTGGAAAAAAAGAAGAAGATTGAAAAATAATTCACCTGGCACAGAAAAATGAAAGGACATCAAAGCAGCGTAAATCTTTAGGTGTAATTATTTACCTTCAGTAAGAACAGCAGTTGATCTGGTGGTTCAACTGTGGTGTATTAACATGCAGATGTAGCCAGGCTAAGTCCTGCATGTTTTCGTCTCTGCTGAGTGCTGTTTATCTAATAAAGAAAGAGAAAAAAGGAAAAACCTAAGCTTGTCAAATATGGCCAAGAAGTGAAAAGATACGAACAAAGAGCAATCCAGCAGTTGCAGCCACAGTTATATTGCTGCTGCTAAACTTGGAATAGGACCTCCCACAGAAGCTGTCTTGTGTCTAGGACTTAGATCTCAGCTGAAAAGTGTGCTAAAGCTGGAACTACCATACTTCAGGCTTTGCCCCTTCAATGCCCCACCTATTGTACTTAATTTTATTTTATTTATTTACTTTTAATTAGGATGGCACAGAGGTAAGAAGATAGGCTTTGAAAAATGAACATGTATAATTGCAGATGCTGCATTTGTATGCAAATACAGTCAGGTATTTGAAAAGCTATTTGATGATTGGTTATAAGGTGAGTGGGTTTGAGTTATGAGTACAGTTGCAGGCTATGATACAGAGCTGTGGGAACCCATGTAGTTGCTGAGGTTGGAAGGGATCTCCAGAGGTCATTCTATCCAACATCCTTGTGCAAGCAACTTCCTTCTGTGATTTAATTACAAAGCAATATATATTCAACAATGTGCTGCAGCTAAATGTGGAAATGCTCTATAGAAACTTCTGAAGAACCTTTGCTAAAAAACTGAAAGAAAAGCACACTGATAACAATTTCAGGAAACCATTTACATTCCTCATGTTGCTGGGGTCTTTTTAGCCACCATCTTAAGATAAGTGTTACTTTACTAAATGTTTTCAGGAATTCAGTTGTAGGACAGGAAATGTCATTCTCAAAGGTTACTTGAAAGAAAGAGAGAACACTTGGGACTTGACAGGTGTTATGAGAAAAATCAGAAATTTAAATTGAAAGCTGTGTCAAAAAGCATATTTTCAGTTCTCTGGTATGTGACAGTCTTATGACATCCTTTCACAAAGTCTAGCACTGAGAACATTTCATCACTAATTCTGCCACATTTGGTTTATTGCAGAGGCAAAAACTCTGATCTCCTGTTCTCCAGGTTGAAATTCCCGTGGCTCAGCCTGGTAGGGAAGCCGAGGTCCCCAAGACCTGTGCAAGGTTGTTTCCAGAAAGTGATTCTTCACAGAATCACAGAATTGTAGGGGTTGGAAGGGACCTCATAGATATAGAGTCCAACTCCCTGCTAAAGCAGGTCCCATGGAGTAGGTTGCACAGGAAAGTGTCCAGATGGGTCTTGAATATCTCCAGAGAAGGAGACTCCATCGCCTCTCTGGGCAGCCTGTTGCAGTGCTGCATCACTCTCACAGTAAAGAAGTTCTTACTCTTGTTAGTGTGAAACTTCCCGTCATCCATCTTCTGCCCATTGCCCCTTGTTCTATTGCTGCACACCGCTGAAAAGAGTCCACTCTCATCAATTTGGCTCCTGCACTTAAGATGTTTACGGACACTGATGAGATAACTTCTTAGTATTCTCTTGTCCAGGCTGAACAGTCCCAGGTCTTTCCTCATACAGGAGATGCTCCAGGCCTTTCTTCAGTGCTATGAGCTTCTAGAAATCCTGAGATATTGAGCTGAAGGGCTTGGGGAAGTAATGAATTACACCTTAATTACCTGTGAAGCCAGAGCATCACTTCATGGACAATCCACAGTGCTTCATTTTAGTGTATTTCAAATCACCAAATTATAGAATCAAAGAACGGCGTAGGTTGGAAGGTAAATTGAAGTCTCTTCAGTCCCAACCCTCTGTCATGGGCTAGCTGCCACCCCCAGAGGAGTCTGCCCAAGGCCCCATCCAACCTGGCCTTGAGTGCCTCCAGGGATGGGGCACCCACAGCTTTTCAGGGCAGCAGTGCCATGGCCTCACTGCCCTCTGAGGAAAGAATTTCTTCATAACAACCAACCTGAATCTCCTATCTTTTAGTTTAAACCGTTTCCCCTTGTCCTATCACTATCAGACCATGTAGAAGTTGCTCTCCCTCCTGCTTGTAAGCTCCATTTATGTTCTGGAAGGCCACAGTGACGTCTCTCTGAAGCCTTCTCTTCTCCAGTCTGAACAAGCCCATCTCCCTCAGTCTTTCTTCATAGGAGAGGTGCTCCAGCCCTCTGATCATCTTTGTAGTCCTCCTTTGTATGCAGGAGACTTTTCTTACTGAAACATCTAAATTTAGTTTAGCAAGGTCAATAGTATACATCTGTATTGAATTACCAAAAGTTTTAAGATTAAAAATGTTTATTGTGTATGGATGTTATCTGTGTTTAATATAGAAAGAAGGTTTGAAACTGAGTATGCCCATAGTTTGATTTCAGTCCTTCTTGGACAGAATGGAAACCTAAGGTCTTCAAGTTGGCTGTTGATAAATTGATTTTTTAATGTTCTTCCTCTGTGAAGCCAATTTTTCCTGTTGTTTCAAGCCTTAGTGAGGAACCTAAGTATACTGAAATGCGTTTATTTAAAAATTACATCAGGAACATGATAATTACAAAAGTAAATTTCCTGTCTGAGTCAAAGAACAAGACCAACTGCTTTCTTTTTTGTCATGCATTGTCTTTAATAAGCCCAACTTCTGATGTCTATTACTAAATGCTCATGCTTTTATTTTCCTTTCTTTAAAAAAAACAAACAAACAAAAAAAAAAACCAGTTTATGTTCATATCTTTTAGGGAAAATCTTAATAATATTTATCTTCTTAAACTTAACAATATGTGTTTTAAACTTTGAGGCCTAGGAAAGAAAACCACGTATGTCCCCCACATACTCAGGTGCCTTCAGGTATTCTTCTGATCACTGTCCATGTCTGAGTGCCTCTACAAACCTGAGCCAGGGAAGGTGAAACTGTCCCTGTGGACAAATAAGAACAGGGAAGCCTGATTTCAGCACGCAGTGGAGGCACAAGAATTTGGGCAAGGTTGAAAGACATAGAAAGGACATTTGTTATAGTTAAGCAGAGTTGTCTGAGTTATACTGTAATTTAGAGAACTGATGGGGTGTTTTAAGCAAAGCCCTTGATGCAAAACAGAATCTCCCCATGCTCCAGTTCCCTGGGGATTTAAAAGGATCCTACTGCTGTTTTTCACCTTGAATTTCCACCTCTTTCTGTTGTTGCTAACATCTTTCCCTGCTCATCTCTTTTCCATGCTCTTCTTACGGTTTCACAAATCCTCTCAGTGAGATGCTTGCTGTCAGCCATATATCCTCCCATATGGCTCTTGCTATGTGGCTGCCTTTTTCTCAAGCTCTTGTGCTCACACACTTTACTTTTCCAGTTCTATCATGCGTCTGTTTCTGCTAAGAGGTTTAAAACAGGCTAGTATAAGGAGCGGTGTTTACCTGTTGGCAGCCATGGCGCATTATGATAAGCATCAAAGTTCTCATTATTTATTAACTGATACTAATGTTTTGGTAGAACTCTTGGGACATCCTCCCTAAAAAAACAGATCAGAAATTAATTTCATTGCTCCATGTCACAAGGTACAGTTTGACTCTGCAAGGCTGTTGTGTGTAGAAGCTCGGGATTGGGGCACGAAGTCGTGTGCCATGTCACATGCCACTGTGGTCAAATTAAAACAGTGAATTACATGAATGTGATGCATGGGGGTGGTGCAGGTGAATCAAGAGATGTCTTTAAAAATCACTCTCTGCCCTCTTCTACATCAGTCTCACACAGTCTGTCCCCAGATGTCCCATATGGCCTCCCTTGTTACAGCATTCCTCAAACTCAGGCACACACACACAAAGAAAGCTGGAAGTTCCTGCTCTTTTTCATGTAGAAAAAGAATACAAAACACATTAAAACCTTCCAGCAGTGACCAAGCTGTGGTATTGCCTACAGAACCTCACACAGATACAAGAAGACAGTTAAAAATTAATGCACTTACCAGAACAGAGAATGAATTTTTATTTATTTATTTATTTATATAGACAGAAATATCTTTCAAAATTAGGAAAAAGGAACACTTTGTTGTCTCCTTCTTCTCTTCTACAGATAATTTACCAAACCTTTATTTCTGTTGTCCTTGGGCTTTGCCCACCGATTTTGATCTCTCCAAGTAGTCTTTCACACTTGCCAGCACTGGACACAAAATATGGGAATATATAACATTTTCTCTGAGTCAGAGTATATTTTCTGTGTTACATAATTACTTTAATAATACTGTAAGGATTGGATTTGAAAGAGCACTTTGAGATCCTCGGAAGAAATGCTTGCTATTCTCACTGGAGCAGTCGCCAGATGGGAGTGGTAAAGTCTTGTTCAGTATGCAAATGTTTCACAGCATTTCCAAGAATACTATATGTTTATGTATGTTGCAGGTTTCTTCTGGTTTGTTAGGTATAAATGATAGAAGGTAGCCAAGTTTTTAAAATGATGGGTTATTGGTTAAGTATTCAAACAGTATTAGGAATTGGTAGAGGTTCATTCCAGTGTCACTCAGCTGTGTGCTCTTTGTTTCAGAATCTGGAATCGTACTTCTTCCTCAATATTTCTGACTTGTTTTCTTGTGTGATGGACAGAACTATTTTTTTTCCCCATGCATTTATTATCCTGTATTGTTTTCAGATTATATTTAGTGTTTTTGCATTTGCAGCTCTTGGGTTACTGGACAAACTCCTTGTAGAGCCCCTTGTAGATGCAGTTTCATTTCCTCTTCTGCAGTGGGCGTGTGTTCTGGAGGAAGAACACAACATCAATTTTGACTTATTGGATTTCCTAAGGGAAAGTCTTTGCTCCATCAGAAGAAAAGGGATCATATGTGAGCTGGTGTGGGCTTGTTGCTTGCATGCTAGAATGCACTATTCCCCTAGAGCTTGAGTTACAGTAAGTTCTTTGTTATGTTTTTAGTTACTGTGTGCACTTAAAACACAGGAATTTCATCAGTCTGTGTTATTTGGACTCCAGGTCATGAACATCAAGAATGTGGTGTCTGTTATCTTCTCCTCTCCTGTGAACGGAATGCTGGGGATGAGGAGGAATTGTACAAACCTGCTGTGACAGGCTCTGATCAATGCAATGCTCTTGTTAGCTCTCAGATCATTTGTGTTTTTGTCAAGAGGTCAGAAATCCTTTTTATATTGTCAGTGAAAAGTACTCCAAGTATGCTGCTGGGCTGTAAGGCTGCTGAGCTATTGAAAAGCCAAGTTTAGGCAGATAACATCCCTATCTTCAGTCACTCTATCTTTCAGACTCACAGAAGAGCAGTGACTAACCAGCTTCTCTGTTCCACTGAACACTTAGTTACTGCAAAGCTAAGTACGTATGTACACTGGATCTGTAAGGTATTTGTTAAAACTCAGTGTCTACTTACTCATATGGACTGGAATAACATATGAGAAGGAAGCAGGGAGGGGTGGAACATGAGACTGTTTATAAAGAACTCCACTCTTTATACCTTGAGAGAGGTGATCTGTATTTTATGTACTACATGGGGAGAAATATTTTGCTCAGACTCACGTATCTCATTTTACTGGAGCTGTTTGGGATGAAAACTGGCTGAATCTGATTGTGCATTGCAAAATCAGATTTGCCAGGAAGCATAGAATGGTTATCAGGCCCCCTATCCTCTTCGTTAACTGTTCTGCTGAGTGTTTGGGATGGTTAAGGATGGTTTAGTTTTGGAAGAATTCGGCTCACTCTTAATTACAGTGAGAATGCAATCCTTTAGATAATTGTCAAAATTTCTTTCATATGCCCTTTGCAAAAAGTAAGAGGCCCAAAAAAAACCACCGAGAAGTATTACTACTGTAATTCAGACAGGATTCACTTCACAGAGCATACAGAGGCATAGGTGTTCATGCTGATTTTGAGGGCTGGGTACTTTCTATGATCATTATAGTCTTTCCATGGCAGTTTTGAGAACTTCTTTTGAGAAGTGACCATATTCTGGGTTTGCTGTAAGGTAAGGGGTGGAAGAAGACAAGGCAGCCTAACCCCTCCTGCTCTTTGTGAGCTGACTGTCTCTGCCTTGGAACCAGGGTCTTCTTCTCATTAAAACTGTGGATGGCTTGTCTGTAAATGGCAGGATTGATAAACATCTCTTCAAATAAAATAGGTGCCTGACCTATCTCTCTCCACATTTGCTGTCACTAAGACCTGGCCACCGTACCTATTTCTTGCTCACCTTGTGCAGTCTCATCAGTCCAAAGTGGATATGGTGCAGACTGCTTTCTGGGGCTTGGTCAGGTTTTGTAGGAGGTACACGGTTTTCAGTGCTGGAACTGGTTCAAATCTTGTGCATGATCTGTAATCACATCTTCTACTGGGGTGGACCTAATCATGCTCACCCTATTGCAAAAATTAACAAGAGCAGATGACTAGAGAGTATTAAAAAACTAGTGCAGATCCTGGCTGCTATTTCTTAGCAAGGGGCATTGGGCCTGGAACAAGTTTGATTTATCAAAAACCTGCTCTAGTTCTGCAAGAAATCCACTGCACTCTAACTTGTAATGTGAATGTGCTGCAGTGGGATTGTATAATACTGTGGTATAAAATTTTGATGTGCAGTAAAATTGGCCTTGTGTCTTTATCTCAAATAGAGAGAGAGAGAAGGGAGGACATCCAAACCTCATAGAGGAAATGTTGCTATGACAATTTACACCGTCTAAAAATATACTCCTGGAAGCTTAAGAGCATAGCTAGTAAAAGCAAGGTTCCTATTCTAGGGTGAAACTAAACGATTTACTGAGAGTTCAGAAAGTGGTAATTCTGCCAGAAGAATTTCATCCTTGACTTATACCTCTACAATCAAAGAGTTTAGTCTCCATAGTGGACAGTAAACATTTAAAAATACCATCCAGAAGTTATATGGAAAATGCAGACTTTAAATCATAACTCTGAATTCAATTCCAATCAATCTAGTAGTTAAACTAAAGTTACTAGGATGCCAGAGTAGGCATTTTGGTGGCTGGGTTTTCTATGGAGAGTTGCATGTTATCCCAGTAGATTACAGCTTTCAACAGGTACTCTTTTCACAGAGGTCTGTTCCACCTCTAAGTTATTCTTTTGCCCAGCAGCTATTCATACATGAATTGCAAATAATCCTTTTTAAAATGCACATGTCATTAGCATTCAGACTGAAGCCTTGTTTCATGCTACATTATTAGAAAACCAGTCCTAAAGAAATGAGGCACTTTAAGTAAGTCCCCTTTTTCCACATGCATAATAGCTGCTTTTTATTTCTGCCGACTTTCAAGTGGCTGTGATTTCACTTTGGTGTTCTTGTTGTGAAATCTAACTGTTCACAGTGCTGCACAATTACATAGTGAGTAATATGCATAAAGTTATCCAGAACCAAGCAGAGAAAGGAAGGGTGTGGGATGACATGGGAAGAAATGCACTTGAAGTGTTCCACAGCCATTTTGTGGCGGAGTAGAGGTAAAAACCCGGTCTTCATGGCTTCTTTTTGCCTTTTCTGTGCCTGCAAGGTCTCCTACAGCTATCTGGATAGGCAGCAGCAGAGCTAATATGTTGGCAGTTTATAGCTCTTCTCAAAGAAGTTTGCTGTGTTAATGAGGATAGAAGTGAGGAGTGGCATTTTCACCTATGCAGGGCAATACTGCCTAACTGCATATCAATAAAAATTCATGTATGAGAGTTTAGAGAGTGTCTGGGTGTGTCGGACTCCCTTAACTGCATTTTAAGTGAATGCAGAAGTGTTCCTGTTACTGTGCACTCCCGTTATCTCTGCAACTCAAGCAGGAGAGAAGGAGAAGTTTGTCTTGCCCAGTAGTAAAGTAGTAGATGGAAAATGAGGAAAATGCCTAAGATGGCTAGGAGCACAGAAACCACACAGTGATGTTTTTTTTGCTTCCAACTGATTTGCAACTCATGCTCTTTCTGAGTAAGAGGTATAATTTAGCAATTTTATAACCCTAGGTGTATTTTTCATTGCTTTGCTGAACTCATGACCTTTTATCTTCTAAACGTCCTACAGCATCAAAAATCCACAGCTGAACTGTTCACCAGATGACAACAAAAAAAAAAAAAAGGAAAAAATCTGCCTTATTTTTCTCAGAAGCTCTGCAAAATTATGCATGAAAATGTATAAAAAAAGATACACAAATAATTCTTAACCCATCCTGTGTATATCTCAGGTGATTTTATACTTCACATATCAAATCTAACATCTTTATTTTTTTTCATTTTTTTTGGAGGGGGGAGGAGATAAAAGTCATAGCCAACTAGATTTTTTTTAAATGTTTCTGAGATTGAAAGGGCAAGGACTGCATATGATATTCAAAACACACATAACTGTGCAGTGAAACAGAACTGCAGAACCATTAACAGAGCAGCAGGTTGTCCAGGGCTACATCCAGTCAAGTTTTGAATAGCCCCATAGATATATACTCTGGGTAACCTGCTCATTTCCTTATGTTTACATGGGATTTCCTGTATTCCATTTTGTGCCCATTGCCTCATACCTTGGCACCGCTGAATAAAGGCATGGCTCCATCCTTCATATCCTCCCACCAGATGTTTATAGACATTGACAAGATCCCCCCAGAGCATCGTATTTTCTGGGCTGGCTCTCAACCTCTCTTTAAAGCAGAGGTGCTCCAATCCCGTGATCATCTTGGTGACTCTATGCTGGACTCTTTCCAATATGTCCAAGTTTCTCTTGTGCTGAGGGGGCCAGGCGTGAATGCAGTACTCCAAGTGCAGTCTCACCAATGCTGAGTAGAGGGGAAGGGTCATGTCTCTTTACATTGCCTAATGAAGCCAAGAATACTGTTGGTCTTCCTTGCAGCAAGGGCATACTACTGACTTGTATACAACCTGGTGTCCACCAGGACCTCCAGTTGTTTTTGCAAAGCTGCTTTCCATCTTTGTGGCCCTTAGCATGTAGGATCCTCCTCATTGCCCTTCTTGGGCAAAGTCACAAAGTTGTGACATCTTGTTTCTTCCAGTCCTCAGAGGCTTCCCACCATGACTTTTCAAAGATAATTGAGAGTGGCCTTACAATAACATCAGGCAGCTTCCTCAGCACTCATGGGTGAATGCCAGCAGAGCCCATAGACCTGTGCAAGTTCAGCTTGTCTAAGCGTTCCCTAATCTTGTCGTCTTCCACTGAGACTAAGTTTCCTTTGCCCTGGATTTTCCCACTGGACTCAGTGGCCTGGTATGTTTGCAGACTGATCTTGTAAGTAAAGACAGAGGCAAAGAGGATGCTGAGTACCTCTGCTTTTCTTCGTGTCCTTTGTTACTGGAGCCCTTGCCTCCTTTGTCAGTGGGCCCACTTTTCCCTTGATTTTGCTCCTAGTGTACCTGTCTTTCTTGTTGCTTTTCACATACCTTGCCAGATTCAGTGCCAGGTGGGCTTTGGCTTTCCACCCCTATCCCTACATGCACAGATGGTGTCTCTGTGCTCCTACTGGGTCAGCTGCCCTTGCTTCCACCTCCCATACGCTTCCTTCTCATGTCTAAGTTTAGTCAGGAGCTACTTGTTCATACATCCAAAACTCCTGCTGCCTTCACTTGATTTCTTGTGGTTGGAACCTCATGTACCAGTGGTAATCCTTCATTTCTTATTCTCCGTTCTTTATTCTTATTAGCCCTGGTTTTGTTTTTGATCACCACTAAACACCACACTGATGTTGTCAGATAACTGCTATATTTCTGAGAATTTTTCTCTCAGATTGAAGAGAGACCGTCATTAAAATTAGACCAGTATGGTTTAGTTTGTGTATTACTTTTTATTTACTAAAGTGCAATTTTCTGTAATGTTGTCACAGAGTTATCAAAAAGACCTGCTGCGTTTTTCTTGTCTGATTCAAATAGGACTACCACCAGGTTTTGTCATATCTATTCAATGGCCATTACTGGGCTACCTTTACCACTTCAGGGTCTAACCTATACAGAAGTGGGCAGTTCATCATCTTTTTATGAACTTCTTTAACAAGAGAATAAGTCTGCATTATGTTTTTCATGTTTCTATATGAGATAATAAGGACACGGAAATCTTGTATGTATGCTGAGGAAATTTTACTGAAGCTTGTAACCATTCTCACTCAATTTCTGAAATTCACATAAGAGGGTGCAATACAATACATAGAAGAAATTACACTGTTCCTTCTTCTGGTGTTTTGAAGAAAGCATATGATAAAGAAAATGGAGAAATACAGATAATAATTGAAAATAAGGGAGTCAAATTTGGAAGGGTCAACTTGTTTATTTGCAGGTTGAATTATTAGGCACAATTCTCTAGACGTCGTCAGCATAAGGACAGACCACATGCCTGCAATACTAAAAAAAGTTTAGGAACAACCAGAAAGCACTATAACCAGAATAGTCCCTTTATTTTCATAAGGTCAGAAGTTAGATTGTCTTTGACTTCTTTTTCTATTGTGTCTTTCAGTTTAGGCTGTGTAAACTGTTTGTAGTAACCTGAATTTTCTTAGCATGTTCAACTTTTAAACTGTTGTGTGGGTGGAGAAATTGGCAGAGCATTGTTTTTTTAACATATAGGGTATTTATCAGCAAAGATTTTGAAAATAACTTCACAATTCTAGCACTTCTGTTTCATTTAATGCAACTGATTTTTTTGTAATTTTTCTGACCTTGATTTTATCTAAAAATCAGCAAATCACTCAGCCAAGTGAAACTTTAGTGCTTTCCTTGATTTCTTTTTTAAGAATTCTGCTCTTAAAAAGTAACAGCTCTGCTGTCAGTTCTAGACATATTAATAACTTACCTTTTCATTCAGCTTGAATTTTCCTATGCACACTGAAGGAGTGTTATCCTTAACTGTGTATTAAAAGCCACCCTGGTACATTATTTTGCATGTACACATCATATTTCTTAATGCATTGTAAAGGCTACAAGCACTTATCATGGCAGACTGTTCCATTGGATTGGAGCCCTGGTTCTACAAGTCAGAACAGTGCTGAGTCCCCAGGTCTTGTGTTCTTAGCCTGAGCTTTCCCTATATCTTTCTGCACGCTGCAAACTCCATAATCTTGTGCAGATACTTTCCCTACAGTCACCTATCCAGGGGGGTTTATATTCTTTAAGGATAAATTGCAAAGAGATGCTTAGTGCTGTTAGCACGTAAATCACCTGGCTGCTGAGCTGAAGGATAGATGTTCTAGCACAGTTTGGGATATCGGCCTAATCAAGTAGTTTCTAGGAAGCATGATCAAAGAAATATATTTTTAGTTCCAGGTCTGCAGAAAAAAAAATGGGGAGATGGAGGAGAAGAAAAGAAGATAAATGAATTCATTAGGATAGATGCTTTTTTTAGAAATACATGACAAAGCAATGAATAACACTCTAAAAGCATCAATTATAATCTCTTGGGGTTACTGGATGAGGACATTCCAGTCCTCACAGTGGGTTGCACAATGCAACCTTCTCTCATTGCAATCCACTTGGTTTCTATCTCTGATCAGAACCATCCATTTCCCCTACCATATTAAGATGGTAGTAACACACTTCCAATCTAAATGGGTATATACAGATCTTCATGAGCAAGATGAAAAAAGTTTAAAGAAATCTAAATGGAAATTGAATTTTCTTTCCAAAGCCAGGAGAGGCTCTCCCCTTGATGCTACAAGGACAACAAAATCCTCCTACAAGGGATACTTAAAACTTTAATTTGCTTCTTATAAGACCTTTGATGTGGGAAACAATGATGTGTTTGAGGATTCATGTTAGTGTCTTGCAGTTTTTATGAGTGCTGTGTGTGGGTACAGCCAGCAAAGTTCATAAAGAAACAAGGCTAGATCTTGGACTTATAAAATAAAGGAGGGAGCACTGAATTACTTACAGTGTTTTGAGGTTGTCATGTGCTATTGCTTAAGAATCATATACTGAGGAGGCTTTGTGAAAGATGTGTCCTTGGATACTTGTATTACAAAGATTTTCTTTTATATTGGGATTCTTAATAGTGGGAGGATATCTGTCAGCTTGGAAAACAAGCTAAGTATAAGCGTACTTTCTAACTGCTTGTACTGAAGCTATTGTCTCAGGAATCCAAGTACATGGTACTGACTCTGCCTCAAAGAAGCATAGAGAAGCATAACTTTTTTTGCTGAGGAAAGGAAAGCAAAGGCTCAGGAAAATATGCTGTACTGCTACAGGGACACTGGTAACACTGGGTACTGTCAGAAATGGAAAGCTTTATGAGACTCCTGACTGCTTGCTTGTCTTTAGAACTGAGGACAATATTTTCTTTGAGTTAATGTCACCTTTGGAAGGTAGCAGAGATAAATAGCTGTAGATACGTGTTTTGTTTTGTTTTGTTTGCTTTGTTTCGTCTTGTACTGATGCTTAAAGGTAGGCAGCTGACCAAAATCACCACAGGAACCCATGTCATCTCTCAGATGGGGGCTGGTGTTTGAAGAAATGTACTCAGCATTGGTATAAATATAATGCATTTTGGAGTCATGACAAATGGATTCTATCAGCATCAGGCTGGGAGAACAAAACCCTGAATATCATAGTCTCAGTATTAAGCACAAGCATTATTTATGGAGGTAGGACAGAGAACTGAGTCCCCAAAATATTTTGCTTTCAGGATGGACTTTTTTATTTTCCACTTCAAACTCTTTAAATGTAACCTTTTCTCCTAAACAGGCTGAGGCGTCAGAGCTCAGGTGGGCCCTTTCTGGTGGGCCTACCAGTCCTGTCCTGGTGTCTTTGCTTTGACATGTATTTTTAACTTTGTACTGATTGCACAGTCTCGTTGTGTCTGATGGTGGAATCCAGGCCTGGAACTACCAGTGCTAATGCAGAATTGAAGAAAGGCCTTCACCGATTCATGTGCAATAGCATATTTGGGATTCCAACCTGTTTGCATGCCTGGGATAAATCTATAGGTAAAGGCAATGATACAGCAGCAGTGTGAAATTCAAGGGGAGGAGTTCTGATGTATTTGTTTTCCAGGGTGAGCATGGAATTGCCTCTCTCTACCCCTGGGAAAGGCAATGAGGCAAGGAGCAAAATTGAGAAGACTTGCAACAGCAGGGTAAGAGTTTCAACAGCAGTTAGGGAGTGCAGGAGTGGGAAGAAGCAATAATCCTTTTTACTTCTGCATACAAGAATCTAGCAGCCTGAGAACACCAGCTGTTGCCTTCCTTGCGAAGGAAAATGAGATGTATTTTTGCCTTGCTTTGAAGTATGCCAGGCAGAGCACCAAGGTCAGTGATGACTAACGCAGTGATGGTGGGTGTGGAGGGAGGGGGAAGTTACAGCTCTGTTCCCACCAAGCCTGCAGACTTTGCATTCCACAGTCAGTCAGTTCTCTCTGACCCAGTTTCCCTGGGAGAAACTCAAGTGCCTTGTCCTAAAGGGATATTGTGAGGACTGTGCATTGCAAAGAGGAAACACAGGTCTGTTCCTTGGCGATAAGGTGGCTCCTAACTCCAACAGCTGTGCTGAAGTTTTTATATCTGATGGTTTTAGGATGGATTTGTGTAATCTTCTCTGCTCAGGTTGTTGTACAGAGCTGGAACCTGAAGGAGAGGCTTTACCTCTTCTTTGAGCACAGGGCATTATCATGTTGTCAATATATGGATAAGATGTTGCAGGAAAGCATTAAATTTGGAGCTGTTTTCTGTTTCTCCTTGTAGATTCCTAAATGGGTGCATCTCCATACTTGAGTTCAGTTTCCAGAGTCGCTATAATCAGCCACCTGGTTTCCTTTTTAGTAAATGGTGCTGATTTATGGAGCCAGAAAACAAATTTTGGCTTCATTACATATTTTAAAATTAGAATCCATTGACTTAGGTTGCTTCTGATACATACTTAGAACAACTTTAACTTTCTTCTTATCTTGATGTTTAACAGAGATGTACACATTAGTTGCTACCTGCCAATTATTTTCTTTTAGAGTAAAATGACTTTAACAATGTACTTGACCAGAAAGACAGCCTTTGCCACAGGCTGGTCAGTACTTCTGGTGTACATGTTTTCATTGGAAAAAAAAAAAAAACCAGTAAGATTTGAAGATCAGCCTTTTACTTTCTGGTATTATCCTTTAGTTTTCTCACTTATATCTCCCACTGATGTTTGGCAACATTCTTATAAACAACTTTGAATTTCTTAATTTTAGAGTTGCCAGGAAAGGCCTATGTTTTCCAAGCTCCTCTTTCTTCTCCTTCTGCTCTCATTGAGAAGAGCAGGAGAGGTTCTGATCTGACAAATGTGTGCACAGATCACTTCCTTGAGGTAGAATGGTTTCAGTGTGACCATATGTGTCAGTACAACTATCTGGGAAGAGGTTAGCACTGGCCTGACTTGGTCTTTTAGTCCTCTGCTCATGGACAGGATGTATAGGGGCAGGTTGTCAGTATTACTAAAGTATTAAAAAGTATTACTTTTATCTCAAATGCAGTGACATGACTGAACAGTTTTTAAAGTTCTGATTTCTCTACTTGTGATTTGTATAGAGTCATAATAACTTGTGTGAGAACTTGGTTCAAAAAAGTAAAGCCAGAACTCTGATACCCAGCCATTTTGGTAGGTGTTTTTACTCCTATCATATTTGAAGATAACAAAGTATGTCAGTAATGGAAGACCAAGCCTGTAATCATGGCCATCATGTGTGCCATTTTATTGCCATTTTCTTAAATAATGCTGTGTTGTGGTTTAACCCTAGGAAGCAGCTCAGCACCATGCAGCCACACACTCCCATTCTACTGCAGAGCAGAATGGGAAAGAGTAAAAGATAAAAGCACAAGAGCTTCTCACTGAGATAAAGACAGCTTACTGGGTAAAGCAAATTTATGTGTTCAAGCAAAGAAGAACAAGGAATTCAAGGAAACTAGGGCCTGTCACAGGTAATGGCTGCTTGAGAAGTCAAACAATGTAAGTCTGATGTCTGCCCGCTCCTTCTCTCCTTGAAGTTTTTACTGCTGAGCATGATGCCAAAAGAAAATGGGACATCGCTTTGGCCAGTGTCAGCTGTCCTGGCCGTGTCCCCCCCCAGCTCCTTGTGCCCCCCAGCTCCTTGCTGGCAGGACAGTGCGAGAAGCTGAAAAGTTCTTGACTGTGTAAAACACTGCTCTGCCACAACTAAAACCTACATTGATGTGTTATCAGTATTTTTATCATAAGTCCAAAACACAGCACTGTATCACCTACTATGAAAAAAAAATAGCTCTATCATAGGCATAATGGCTTGCTGAAATCTCCATAGTTTCACTTTTGTTAGGCCTGCATTTCTGCATGTCTGTGTTTTGGGGCTTTTTGTTTGTTTCTTTTTTTCTAGGAAAGCTGCAAACTAAAAACTAGAGTGTTTCTTCCCGTTACCAGATTTCTTTTCTACCTTTTAAGACCTTTTAAAACAGGGATTGTTGCAAACCCAGTGATGACCTCGGTAGCCATGTGGATTAAATATGTCAGCTGAAATTACACTGTCTTGCAATTGGTATGGCTCTCTGACATTGCTCCTGAAGATGGGAGAACTGTCTGGCATTAGGAACAAATTAATGCTAATTTACCATTAAGAACCTCTGTAGTACTTATTAGTAGTTTTCTTGGGTGTGAAAGACAGATTTGTCAATGAAGACCTGCCATTATATGGCACGGTTTGCTGGTTAATATTGCAGAACAGAGCTGTGGATGTTTCTGTTGTGATCTCTTATGTGTACTCAGCATTTCATCTTATTCACTGGGTCAGTGTGAATTTCATATCTAGCAAGCTGACCACCTAGTAACGATATGAAAAATACTGTGAGCATTGACTTCTTTTTACCTTGCCTTTGCAGTAGGAAAGTGGGAAGTGAGAAATGTGCTAAGGAAAATAAAATGAAAATTACTGAAATTTTGACAAGCCTACCAGGCAAGCAAAAAATTGTCAGTTACTCATGAAGAGTCTTCTCTAGTAGTGATATTATATGAACAGAATGAGAATAAAACACAGGAGCTCAAGCAATCTAACCAGAGCTTACTCAGTTATGAATTTTGATTGTTACTTTAGTAATCAAGGTTTGACTGTCAAAAGTACTTTCCTTTTTGAAGGCTTGAAAGTATTCAGCTGACTAAAGATAAGTGAAGCTGGCAGTGGAACATTATCCCTGAAAATGTATGCTCCAGTACTTTGTCCTGGTGAACACTGTGTATATGTGTGGGAAGGAAAGAGCTGGAAAAGTTGTCTGGAAAAATCGATCAATTCTTCTACTTTCTATTGGTGTGATGGGAACTGACTTGACTTACATTCTACATCAGCAGCTAGCTATTTTTTTTTTCCAAGTTAGAATTACTGGGAAGAATTAGGTATCCTTGTTTTGAAGTCAGTGGGGTGGGAAGGGGATAGGAGGAGGGGCAGCTTCTGGGTTTTAAAACAGAAAAAATTAAGACCCTCTTGTGAAAAAACTTTATTATTTTGTCACTATCCAAACAGATGATACAGTAACTTGATGTCAGATTTTCACGCTGGCCCTCCGGAAATTAGCAGAGATACAGGGAAATCTGTGAGATTTTCAGTGAGATTTTTTCATGTTGTTTTCTAATTAATGTATAGGTTTTTTAGCTCAAGTATCATTTCAAATGAGTATAACCTAATTTGGTACTTGAATTATCCCCTGTCCACGTTCCTCTCCCTGTTTTAGATAGATTGCCTTATTTCAGAGTGAGGCATTGCTTCAGTAGGTACTCTGCATCCTATTATACCAATCCCAGGGGCAAGCAAGCTGTACTTCTGTTTAATTAATTCACTTGATGTTGGAAAGATGCTTTGAAGATGGTAAGCACCCTCTAAGTGCTAATATAATTGTCACCTTACCAAGTATGTTGCCAGGTGAAAGTGTAAGATGGGTATGATTAATTCAGTATGGTAACAGGCGGAAGTCTTGTAGCATGTTAATTGCTTGGAAACCACAAATTACAAAAGCATCAATAGGTTACAGTTTAAAACATAGCTTAGGGAGCCAAGTGTACCAATAAAAATGCAAGCAATAATGACTTCTCTGTGGTGAATGTGTGCACATGCAGAAGCAAGCTGCACAACATAGCAGAAAGGATCTTCTAAGTGCTTTTGAAGGGATTGGCCAGCACTGGCATCTTTTTGCAACAAAAGTTGGTCTATGTATTCTCTGCATGTGACGAGAGCATTGCTTCCATTTCACCCTCTCTGATACTTCCTGACATGCATTTTTGCATAAGCACTGCTACATAATGAAGGACTAATGAAAAACTGGCTATATTTGCACTGCCAACTTAGATCCTCTTGGCTTAATAGTCAGACTCAACAGGGCCTGCAACAAGGTGTGAACTCATGAATGTGATTGCTCACACTGTGACTTTACTGACTGGGGTAGAGTCACTAGGCACATCTGGAAAGGCACTGGACAACTGGGACTTCAAATAGGTGCATAATGTCTTTGGATCCAAGCTAAAAGCAGTAATGAATGTACAGTCCTTATTAGGCTTCTCTAAGAAGGCAATAAATAGAGCTGTATTTTACCATGGGTTTGTTGGCCATGGACCAAATCAGAGAAGCAAAGACAGCCAGTGAGGCATATATATTCATACCCTCTTGTGCTGACCTCAGAGTTTACTTTAACTATGCATAATTTCTGCTTGATGCAGCAAACTATTTTTCATATTGCTGTGGCATGTCACCTCTGAACTCCAGTCGTACACATAGTTAATTATATAAAAAGGCCTATTAACTTCAGTAAGAGGACTACTCATGTAAAGAAAGCTAAGCAGTGCTGGGCCAGCTGCTGATCATGTTATTTCCAAAGGCAAAGACTATTTGAGGTTTCCTTATAAGTTTAAATTGATTTTCGGAGGCAACTGAATTAGGAGTTTCAATATCTGTGTTGGTGATAAGCCTCCCACCTCCATTCTGCACCATTTATACTCACTGGCTGTTACAGACTGGAATCTCTGTTGTTTTGCTTCTCTGCATTGTGGCATTTAATTTTTTTCATGTACAAGGATTGCTGTTTTCAGTAAAATCCTCTGGCAGCACCTTTTTCCCCGGCATACTTCTTCCTATCATCAAGGTTTATACGTTTTAATAAACTTTATTTTTTCTTCTGTCTCAGGCTGTCAGAAAAGTTTAGTAAACATTGTGTCCTGTGACAAATGCATTTAGCAGGTGGATGGAGCATATGTGCAGTGTGCTCTCTTTGGAGTTGCTGTCTCTGTAAATTACTGAGCTTCAGACCAAAAACATCTGGCATGCCCTTAAGGGATTGCTTAATACTGACCAATCCTAGCAGGGCTCACTGGCTTCATCAGAAAAAAAGCAGTCAGGGAAAATACAGCATCAAGTATGCATGCACATGCATGCAGTTATATAAACCAGTCACAACCTAGGGCAAGAAGGCGATACCCCCCACGCTTTCCTTAGAAACCTCTCCTGCCTGGATACACCACTGTGTTCCTTGTAGCCTGGTGTCATTCCAGGTCTGTGTCCTGCCCAAATACCTAGGAAAGAATCAGTCAAATTCATCTTGGCATTTCAAGGGTGTGATGCAAAGGGTGGCATCTTTTGAGTGTATGTGCATGGGCCAGACACAGCACAACCATGATCTTGCACTCAAAATCTTGGAATCACTGCAACTGAGTTCCTGGGAACAGCGTGGGCAGGACTGGGAGATGCTGAAACTGTAAAATAATATTTGGATTGGAATCTCCTTTTGAAAGCAGGCCTTGGACATCATAAATGAGCTTCTTTTCCAGGAAATGCTATTGAGTGTCTGTTCCCACTCCAATGAGGAACAATTTGTGAGTGCAGCAAGCTTCCTGGAAGGCTGAAGGTTATTTGTTAATGTGGTGTGGTGTTTCAAAAAAGTTGCTTCTTGAAATCATTCCGTTGAATGGAATAACAATTTGGCTTCTGCTGAATGTGCATACACAAAGGACCCCGAAATTGAATGGTAAATGAGAGCGAGGACAAACACATTGGCTTCTTGAGAGGAAGGAAATGTACTGACATTGCACAGTGATGTGCTATTCAGTGACCCTTAAAACAGTGCCACAGCAGCTAGCCAATGAGGAAGAGGATTTAACCAGGGGAAGGAGCTCCAAAGGGAAGAAACCTTAGGACATGTGAGGTTTGATGCGCAAAACATGCACAGAATACATGCACTGAGATTTCCCATTTAGTTGTTTCGCTGTGTAAAGCTGTTTGCAAAGATCAATAGACAGAAATCAATTGCTATTAAGAGCACACAGGAGTCTAAGCTACTGGATTTTAGCATGTTTGAGCTTCCATAATAACTCATACACATAACAGATTTGAAGTAATACAGTATACTTATTTTTAAGAAGTAATTGCATTTTAAAGTTAATAACCTTGTTCAGCTCTTGCTACTTTTCCTGATAATGTTGTCTCTTGGATGCTGAAAACAAAGAAATTGCAGTTCCCCTAAATAACTGCTCTATTTTGAGAGGGTGACATGGGCCAATGGGCTGGAACACAAGAGGTGAACTCTTGGCCAGGTAACCCTGAGTGAATGTTTTCAGAACTATGAGCTTCAAACAACTGGGTAGCTGAGAAAGGAAAGGAGAAGGGCAGACAGTGGTGCCTCCTGTATGTACTATTTGAGACACGAGGAAAAAGCTTGTGTGATACAGCCAAGACTGACCTGCAGCTGAACATCCTGAAGCATGCTGGTTTAGATACATAATTCTTTCATCTACTGTCATCTGTAAGTGAAAAGACTTGTTTCTAATCCATTTTTTTTCTGATCTGTTTGTTCAGCCTGTTTTTCAAGGTTAATGGTAAATGGATAAAAATAGAGCTGAAGATATACACAGGATTTGCTGGAAAAATGGTGTAAAATTGTACTTCCCCTGTAATACCACCTGTTCATCATCTATCAGAGTCCTAAAACACAAGGGATTCCTGTTCCTCTGAATTATAGCTGTTATAGAAGAAAAGCATTTAAAACTGCCAGTCTGACCTTCTCAAACAACTGTTTGAGGACAGAAGTAGAGATTCTAAAAGTGAATTAGTTCTCTTGTATGAGGGTTGCTCCAAAAGTAATGCCTCATATTTTATGATGTTGGCCCATGACATCAGAGGCAGATGTTGGTGATATGGCAGTAGAGGCTGAACCTTCCCACCAACATCCCATTACATTTTGTTGCCATGCGACAGATGGCAGCAGAGGGGCAGTCTGATAGCATGGTATCTGACATGGAAGTGCAGATGAAGCAAAGATGTGTAACTGAATTCCTCCATGTGGAAAAAATGGCACCCACTGACATACATTGACACTTGGTGAACATCTGTGGAGACAAGCACTGGGTGTGAGCACAGTGAGGCAGTGGGTGGTACATTTCAGCAGTGACAACAGTGAAATACCATGATCAAGAAGGCCATGTGCTGTTATGACCCCACAAATGGAAGAGTGTTTCAACCAGCTCATCCCCATGAATCAGAAGATTATGACCAGGGAACCCTATACAGAGCTGAATATTGGCTTCAGTGAGTTGGAAACAATGGTGACAACATTGGAATATTGCAAAGTTTGCACCAGGTGAGTCCTATGAATGCTCACACAGGAACAGAAAGAACACTGTAAGCAAGTTTATCAGGACCTACTGAACTAATACGTGGCTGAAGGGGACAGTTCCCTGAATTGCATCGTTACTGGTGTCAAGATGTGGTATCACCAGTAAGAGTCAGAGTCAAAATGGCGGTTATTAGAATGGTGACGTGAATTCCTCATCAAAAAAAAGTTTAAGACGCAGCCCTCTGTGGGTAAAGTGATGTGCATTGTCTTTAGGTGTAGGAAAGTGGTGATGCTTCTGAATTTCCTGGAATCCGAACAAACCATCAACTCTGACCACTACATCACAACACTGACTAAGCTGAAGGCTCATATGTCCAGAGTCAGGCCAGAGAGGAAGATAATTTTTCTCTTGCAGCACAATAACACCACACCTCATACCAGTTTGAAGACAGTGAAGCACATTTCCAGTCTTGGCTGGACTGTCCTACTACACCCACTGCAGAGTCCTTCTGACTTTTGTCTGTTTGGATCAATGAAAAATGGACTGCATGGATGACATTTTCCTAGCAACAACACCATCATAACAGCTGTGAAATAATGGGTCACCTCTGCTGGTGCAGATTTTTGCGAATGTGGCGTGCGCGTTCTTGTTCTTTACTAGTGGAAATGTATAACTAATTGTGATGACTGTTGAGAAACACTGCTTTGTAGCTGAGAATTTTCTCTATAAAAGAGTGTTATTGTGCTCTTTATCTGTTGTAGTTTCTATGGGAATAAGTAGGAAGCATTACCTTTGGAGTGACCCAAGTATTACTATCCAGCTTTCTACACGCTGTCCATGTTTATAAGAGGCAATGGCTACCTCAAAGTATTTGTAGTCTTTCTGAGCAAGACAGCAAAGCTCTGGAAGTACAGACAAGGAGGGGTGAAATGTCTAGCCAATATCACATAACAACTAGGAGCAGATATTCTGAATCCTGGAGAAATATCCTATCGAATCATGGTCTGCCTTTTAAGGCACAGGTTCTGTTTGAATAGTTGAAGTTATCCAGAAAAATAATGTAAAGGAATCAATTCAGGAATAAAAAATGTTGTTCCTTAGGATAATTATGTCAGTACTAATGACACTTTGATTTTGGCTTTTAGATAACAAAATAGATAAATCTCAAGTTAAAACCTAGCAGTAGAGCACAGTTCTTTTAGATACCTGTAAAAATGATGTTATTTTCTTGCTTGTGTGTTTTTCCACCTGCTCTCAGGGATGTTCCATTAATAAGCATAATAGACAGAATCAATGACATCAATTGTCAATCATTGCTCCAGAGTGTGTGTGTGTGTGTTTGTGTGTGTGTGTGTGCGCGCACTTACAGATACGTGCTTACCATCCTAAGTGCAGACAGAATATAAGAGAATAAGGTAGCATCCCTTGAAGGAGCATTCATGCTTTCCAGTGCTGCCATTTTCAGAGGTTTCCAGAGAACAGCTGGTGCAGCTAGACTGCTGAATGTAGTATGGCTTGAAGTATTCATGTTTCTGTAGTGAGGACAGCTCTCTTTCCCCTGAGAGTTTCCATGGGATGTTTTTTTCATAGTTTTATTTCCCTGTAGAAATAAAGGCACCATGGGAAAGACCCTGAATGAAGAAATGGTCTTGAAGTATTTCTGCAGTAGTTTTCCTGTAGAATACAGGGTTGGATGAAACAAATCTACGAACTAGTACTAACTGGAGGTTAGAAAAGGCAGCAGTCCCAGACTCATCCTGTGCTTTCATAATTCATGGTTACGTGTCTTGCTCTCAGTGATGAATAATTACATGGAAATTATACAGATCTCTAAAATAAGTCTCTCAGAGCCATCTACTTGATTTCAAATATTTAAAGATTACTCAGGGCTTTAAGCAAATCTGCATAAATTTCTTGCATCAGTGACTGCAGTTTGGGGACCTTCAGTCCAAATACAGAGCATCATATTAGTAAGACTATTACTCAGTTTGCATTACATGCATACATAATTTGGGTCATCATAGATCCCATATTTCCAAAGAAGTTCATAATTTCTCCTAGTAGTTTTATCTGTATCTCCTGCTTGTATTTGGAGTCTCATAAATGAGGAACTGAGTCATGCTTCTTCTATGGTGGGATCAAACAGTCTCTGATCCCACACCGAGCCTCTGACAATCTGGTTGCAAACAGTTCTGCACTCAGTCATCTCACCTATCAAAGGCAATTGTCTTTCCCTCTGTCTGGTACCTGATGAATGTATAGATAAATAAGTTCAAAATGTGCAGTCTTCTGCAATTTCTGCCCCTTTACTTGTGTTTGAAAAACTGTTGCCAGGACATGGGGAAGAAGATTGCTGCTGGTGGTTTTTGTGGACTCTGGCCATATCAGTAAATAATTTAGCAAAGGAAGATCACAGTAGTGAACTGAAAAATGTGATGCTGGGATCATTTCAACACTGTATGCGATTTATTTAAGACTGAATTTACTCTTGCCCTGAATTAAGCATTCAGAGTCATGTGAATCAAGGCAGTTCTAAGCAAAAATCTTTGGTGCAAATCTTCATGTCTCCTTTAAGGTTTGGAGTGCATTTGCTGTGAGCCAGAAAGCACAGCTTTTGAATGGGTTTTCTCTGTAGAGCATGCACTTCACATATTCCAAAACTATTCTACGTCTTGAAACAGTGCTCAGAAAGGAGGGGATTCTGTGTCTCTCACGTAACCACATTGCTCCTTCAAACAAAAAATGCTGATGTACCTATAGCCTGTCATGGGGATAGTCCAGGAAACATTACAGTTGTTTGCTGCACTGATGCCATAGTCAATGCTGTGGTGCCTCGACACCAGTCCTGCTAGTTGAAATGGAACCATTTCTACTGCAGCTGACAGCAAGTGCTCACAAAACTGCATTTTTTAAACATTGGCCCTCTTCATGTCATGAACATTAATGTGATAAGAAAACTTATTCAGTTTTTCCACATGCAATGCTTCTTGCTATAAGCAACATTCTTCAGCTGGCTTTGGTCTTTCCATCTGACAGATTTCATCATGGGAAAGAATCAGTGTTTTTGAAATCTGATCTATTGAATTAGTCATTGGTTCATTTTACCATGCTGTGAGAAATAAGCAGAGTCATTAGCAGCTGCTCTCCTGAAGTGCCGTATACCAGAAGATGATGGGTGCATATTCAACATTTTGAGTCATACGCAATTACAGAAATGGTGATGGATCAGTTTCAAAGTCAGTAACGATGCTGAAGCAAGAGTTCTGATCCATAATTAGCATGACCTATCTAGATTGGTTTTTTAAATATTTTTGAAAAAGTACACATTATTAATCTCAAAAATAAGCATAATATTAAGTATGAATTTAGATGAGTAACAGTAGCTGTAAAATGAACAAAAAAGGCTTTGCCGTGAGCTTGAATGTAATTCTGATAGCAAGGCATCTTTAGAAGCTCTGATTCTGTCTGGAAGATAGATATGGTTTAAGTACTATGAGATATATGTAGAAAATTGGGGGGAAAAAAAGCAGAACAAGTCCTAATCAGTGTCATCTGATTCTTAACAGAGTCTTACAAATGGAAATGTCAGCTACACTTTGAACCTGATGTGAAATCTTGCCTGAGAAGAAAGGCCATAAAACATGCTCAATCTCCAACCTGCAAAATCTATCTACCTTGAATTAAAAATTTTGCCTCAAACACATCATCAACTCTTATAAATCTGAGTTTTTTACTGAGTAGGCTGCTAAAATGCTGTAACAGCAACCTTCAAATGCACACATCATATATTCAGACTATGCTATCATTAAATGATAATGCTGTGATTGAAACAGGCAGTGAAAATCAGCGGTTACACTTAAAGGAACAAATGTTTGCACAATAAGTGAAGGCAGCTGTCCCAGGTCATGCCAGCGCACACAGGTGTTTGTGAATTCTACACATAAACATGTTTATTATGTTTTTCTACTAACACAGTTGTGACAGAAACTTAGTAAAACATCATAGTGATGAAAGTCTTCGACATAAATTAAGGCCTGCCTGCCTGTTACTCCTGTATATATACTCTTGTCTTGTTACCCTATAGATAGTCAATTCCACATCAAAAGTGTGGTCAGATGAGATAGTCCTGGTCCTGAGTCAGACAGGTATCAGTTACGCAGTCAGGAGTAAAGAGTAGAGCATGGAAGAGTGAATCTTAGATAGGTATTCCATTTTAAATTCAAAGCATTAATTAATCCAGATTGACCTCCCATGTATAGACAGTCTTTCAGAAAGCGAGGCAGGCAAGTTGTATGCAGTATGTCATGGGATCCATCCCTTTAGTTCAGAGCTTGGATTAGGGAAGAGGTTCTCTGGATTGCAAGTGCTAAGTAATGCTTTGCTGTATGGCAAAAGTGCCCAAAAGCTATTTAGCACCAGCTTTTAATGTAAACACTGCTGTTACAATGCTTTGTGTGCACTCCTCCAAAGAGGATGAAGTTGAAAACCTCAAAGGCATTTTTCTGTGGAATTAGATAACTCCCACAAAGACTTAGAAAAGAATTATAATAGCACATTCAGTTCACACCTGAGCTTATATGACAATAAATTCCCAGTGTTGAGACATCGTGAGAGCACAAAGCTCTTAAGTGGAGTGCACGCATAAAGTGCAGTGTGATCACAGCAGACAGGCAGCCAAGTAGCCTTGAGTGCTCAAGAGGAAGTAGCAGAGCTTTTGGTGGCTAATTAAACAATCACACTGTTACAGAGAAAAACAAATGAAGGAAGTAGAATATGAGATGGAGACAGTGTTAAAATAGCCATGCCAGCTGGAAAGCTGTTGCATAGAACACTGAGTGATTTTGTGAAAGGGATATAAAGATCCGGACTTAGAGATTTTAAGATATTAAGACTTCATGGAGCCTTGCAGTGTCTAATCTCTGTATATAAAAGTAATCCTTAAGACGACCACAATTTTTTTTTTTTTTTTTTTAAACAAATTGCCAGGATATTTTAGTATTTCACTTGTAGTACTTCATTTTTAGTATTTTCCTAGTATCTTTCTTGGTGTGCTGGCAAAAACAATAACAGCAGTCTTTCTTTATCCCCACTACAGCCATAAGCATTTTTGTCAAGCTGAATGCCACTTGCCTTGTGCACGCTCTAGTCTGGTGTTCCAAGTCGTGTGTGTGCACAGAAGTGCTGGCCTTGGCATGCTGTTTGCAAGCAACTTGCAAAGTACTGCTGAGAAATAGCACTTCCTCTGCTGTTTCTGGAATTTTTCTGTGTTCTGTTAGTGGATTTTTGTACCTCTTTTCTTCTTCACTCATGAAGAGCCCTTTCAATCACTCAGTTGAAGGTTGCTTTCTAGACTTACAAGCAGCAATACCTATTAGGAAGACAGCTCCCAGGATTTCCCATTGCAGATGTTTCTGAGCAGCACACAGTGCTTTAAGTGCCTGTTCTATAGGTACAGGAAAGGCACAGCCTGGAAGTCAAACACAGAGCTGACCAAAAAAGAGGTGATGTAGCATGTGGGTGAATGCACTGCCCCTGCACCAGCTGGAGGACTGAGTCTGCATTCCCAGAGATTTGTGGTGATCAGACACTTACCTGGATTTGAACAAATGTTTCATACTGTTGAAGAGGGGCAGATGGGCTCTGAATGAATTTCTTTGTCAGTATTTTGTCTTTGCTTAGCACAATTTGGGCTGAAGAGCTTTTCTAAGTTTAGTAAGTTCTTGTGTTTGGATTGGCAAATGAGAGGTGGACTTAGGAAAGCAGCCTCAGAAAAATATCGCTCCAAGGAATCTTCTGTACACAGACAATAGTGCAGCACCACAGACATCCGTTACTCTGCAAAACAGCTGCTTTGCCATCTCCATTTTCTCAGTTACTCCTGTGCAACCTAGGGCAAAACTTCTTGAATACTCTTGAACATGCTCTTGATGGCCTTGCATGGTAAATGTTTTATGAGGAAAGACATTGCCTGGAGCTGAGGGAACAAGGAGGTGCTTGTCACAGCCATCAAGCTAAACTGCCTGGGTGAGGCTGGGTAACAGAAATCCACAGTGTGGGCTGTGACGCTGTGGCTGAAACCCTATGCCTTGTTTAACCATAGCACTCCCTGCCTTAGCAGTGGACTGAAAGGCCAAGCCGATCTTTATGACCAGCGTGGCAGGAGTCACCTGTGCATGAAGCATCAAGTCAGTGTTAGCATGGAGGGGTCTTTGCAAAAACTGCTCATCTATCCATATTCTTCAGACTGCACTTTCCACTCAAGGCAGTGCAGGAAGAAAATACACTGATCTTGGCCTTGCTATGGGCAGAAAATGTTCCCTCAGACGCCAACCTTCTCCTCTGGCTTGAGTTTCTCAGATCCTCACGTCTGCTCTTTTGTAATTTATTTTCATTTTCTAATGAAATCTATGTGATGAAAGGAGACAGTGGTCCCACAAGGGACTTGAATAGGCCAGTTCATGCTTGTCATTAATTTGCTGGGTTTCAGTTCTTGATTTCAAGCTATTAAAAATAATTAAGTTTTTATGGAGGGTTAATTACAGAAAGTTACCTTAATCTTACATTCAGTAATGTCAACAAGATTCCTATTGGGTAATACATTTCCAGCTGGCCACTTCCAAGCATTGCTTCTGGTGACCTGCTTGTATCATCTAACTCATGGGTATCCAACCTTTTGGCTCGTCTGGACCGCATTAAGCAAACAGGAGTTTTATGTATTATATAGTTAACATATATCAGTAACAACACATTTTTAATGTATTTTCATTAAAACATAAAAAAAGAGCAACAAAAACATAGAACTAGTGGGATATTAGATCCTACTTTTGTGATACTAATGCATCAATGTCTGGTTCAATGGAAGTAGCCACAGTTCTTAGTGAGTTCTCAAGGTTTTCGTCAGAGATTTTTAAAGAAATATTACTCTTCCTGTACTTCATCCTTGACAGTAATTGCCCACAAATGTATGTGCTGCCAAAAAGCGATGACATTAATAAGGCATGACTGTGAAGCGAGGGATATTTTTCTCTGTTAAGATAGATTTTATAAAAGTCTAGTGAAGAGACATGACCAAACTTTTCTTTGAGCTGAATGTCTGATTGCATGTCTGTACATTCACAGAATCACAGAATCGTAGGGATTGGAAGGGACCTCCAGAGTACATCGAGTCCAACCCCCCTGCCAAAGCAGGTTCCCTGCACCAGGTTGCACAGGTGGGCAACCATGTGAAAGTTTGTGTATTTATGTAGACTGAAAAAGGTATCACAAATATACAAGAAAAAATTAGGATTTTTTTAGTGAAATTTTGAAACCTATTCTCAAATTCCTTTATCAAATTGCTGTTCACAGGTACAGCCAATGCATCAACACATACAAAATTATTTGCTGTAACTTCTGCTTGTTGTAAATAATGTTTCATTTCAACTGCTGTTGTGGTTTGAAACACAGCACAGATAGGTGATTTTCACCTTGAAGATGCATGGTTAATTAATTTAAATAAGCAGTCAAATCCACCAAAAATGGTACATCTGTGAGCCATTTAAAATCTCCAGGCTCTGGCACAGTTTTTCCTTCTGATTTCATTAAGGGCTTCATTTCACTTTGCAAATAGTAAAGTTTTTTTAGCATTTTACCCCAACTTAGCCACCCTCCTTCAGAAAAGAAAATGGTGTCCGCATAATTAACATCAGTACTTCTAAGGAGCTAGTGATGATTCAATCCTTTGGACTTTATGAAATTCAGTTCTTTGATGACAATTTGTGTGACATTATCCATTTTCAGATCTTTTGCACAAAATTTTTCTTGATGTCTGATGCAGTGATATTTTCTCAAATATGAGTTGCTGGTGGCAACTGCATCATCTTCTGTTAATTTTATAAGTCCCCCCTTTTTACCAGCCATCACCAGGGAACCATCAGTAGCTACACCAGATAAGTTGACAAAGATTGAAGAAAATTGCTTTAGTGTATTTTTTTAATGCTTCATACAAACCAAGAGATATATTGTGTCTTTTAATGGCACCAAAGAAGTCATTTCTTCAGTGACGTTATATTTGTTATCAATACCTCTAATGAAATTGGCAAATTGAGCAGTATCTGTAGCATCAGTACTCTCATCTATTGCCAAAGAATAAGAATTGAAATGAGCAGATTTACTCTCCAAATTTATTTCAATAGATGTTCCTGTGTCTTCAGTTTGTCCAGCTACAGTCTGGTGACACAGAATTATTTTAGAAAAATCTGTTGGTTTTTCTTTTCTTTTTTTTTTTTTTTTTTATCAGGACACATTATATCTGCCATCCTTTCCATGCATTTCCTAGTAAACTCACCATCAGTAAACAGTTTTGATTTTTTTGCAGTCAAATTTGCTACGACAGTTTTATAACAGTCCATTTGAGTTTTAGCTCTGTTAAAAAGATTTTATTGAGGTGACAGAATTGTTTTCAGTTCTGCTATTCTGTCTTTACCAAGCATTCTTCAATACACATTGAATTTGGCAACAAGTTTCTATGTACGTTGTCTTTTTAAATTGCAATCTTTGAAAACTGACACAATTTCCTTGCAAATTAAGCATAGTGCCATATTGTCTTGATGAGGTATACTCATCTGACCTTTTTCCTTGAACACCCTTCCTTCATCCATGACTTCTCTTTTTTTGGAGATCTGTTTTCTTATGAGATGCCATTAGGTGACATCCAGACAAGCCAGTAGGGTGGTGCCTTAGGAACTCGTGTCAGTGACATTATCTTACATGCATCTTCCCATTTTAAAAATACCCCTACATTCTTGGTTTAGGTGAAATGAAAACAATACTTCACAACTTAGGAGTTTTTGAGGATGTTATTCTACAACACAGATATGAGATCATTTTTGTTTGTTTACTTGTTTTCCTTTTTTCTCCCCTTCTTACTGGGGGGAGAAAACCATACAATGGTACAAAGATGATGGGAAGGGAAGCAGCTCACAGTGAGGTGGTAAGAATAACAATCCAAAATATGAGAATGGGAATACTGAAGTATGAAAGCCCTGGAATAGAATGTAAAACTGTGCTGGAAAAAATTTTAGCATTTCTTGGTCTGTATGTTACACCTAGGTCTATTTGATCTGCAGGGGTTTTAGAAACAAGTAACAGAAATAATCAAATGTGGCGGAATGTCAGTAAGTAGTAGCTGAACGTCTCCTGCTTAGGGTTAGGCAAGAGGTGGAGAGCAGTGGCAGGTGAGCCCTGTGTGAAAGAACAGCTTTACACAGTACTTCAGGGTTTCTGCTTGTCCTGTGGAATCATTCAGACATTCAGTTTTGGGTGAAGTGCACAGGTGACAGGCCAAAGACTAGGTGGATCAGTATTTATGTTATGAATAGTTCCTTACGCTGGCAATGTAATACTAGTGGGGCGGAGCTTTTAATTTCATTATGTTGTACGCTCCCCCTAAGAAGATTCTACAGTTCTTTCTTTCTATGCAATTTCATCTCTGCTGATGAAGATTAAATCTTTGCTGAAAGAGCAGAAATGATTCAAAGCCTATCAGAAAGCAGCAGGATATCCCTTCTCCCGCAACCACCAGAAGCTGAGAGGTGTTGTCTGCATGTTACTTTGAAGCAAGTGCAGAGGGAGATAAGAAGCGTCCTGTGTCACCTTTAGCACTGCAACAATGCTTGTTATATTTAGGGGCTGCCGGGATTGGATTGCATTACTTCAAAGTGTCCATCTGAATGTTCAGATGCTCTGCCTTCATAGAAACAGGGTGCTGTGCATAGATAAGTGCTTAAGCAGTTTTGGAGCGCTATTATCTCTGTTTGCCAGCATCTGGATGGATCTTTCTTCATTTTCTGTCTCTCTTTATTTCTCAGGATGTTCTAAAAACTTCATAAATACACACTCACACACACCATGCATACAGTATGCACACACAGACTGCAAATCTAGATTTCCATTAATGGACTCAGGGCGTGTGTGTGAGCTTAATACTTTTTCTTTGGGATTAGAGAGAGGGATCTCTTTTCTGTTTATGTTTCCCTTGAGTTTCAGGCAATTTCTTCTGAAATGACCTCTCATGTAAATTGCCTTTATTTAGACTGGCACATACAGCCTTCCATATCCCCTTCAATGCCCTGACTACTTTTCCTAATGTAAAGAAAAGGCAGCGAAGTGGACACTGTCCAAGGTATGAGTGTCTCCTGTTCAGCACAGAGACATGGAAACGCACCTTTTCTGACAGCCTCAAACATTTCTAACTTCCCATGATGACTAGAACCAGTTATTACGATTGATGGAACAAAGTCCAATCTGCAAAGCCTTATGCTGGATGGTGTTGCAGTGGGATGAATTCATGGTTTCAGGACATATTACAGGGTAGCTGTATGTGCCCCACCAATCTGCAGAAATTTGTCTTCACTGTTATCATGGCAAGCTACCACTCAGGCATCAAATTGGAGAGGTGATAGTGCTCCCAGAATTGCTGGTATGAGTGCTTGAAAACCTGTTATTGCACTTCGGCTAGAGCAGCTGTACCTCTCCTGTCTGCAGGGGAGTCTGAGTGTAACAGAACAGAGCTTGATGTATCTCCAGCACAAAATAAAGGGAAATAAAAATGTGGAAGAGGCCTCTGATACGAGTTGTAAAGAGTGCTGTTTTCTCTCTCTGAAGGACACTGACTAATCTAGATACTAAAAATAGGTAAAACTGCATTTCCTATTTCAGAGATGACACTTTCAGTCACTTGTCCCAGGGCTGTGTTACACCCATGTGTTACTGATTGGAAACGTGCAAACGGGACATAACTATAGATGCCAGCCACGGCTTGTGCTTACCTGTTTTCTTGTGCTTACACATGGTTGGATCTACTTGCAGAGGTCCTGACTTCCTATTCTGATGATTAAATCTTGTTTCTAAAAGAATATCTGGTGAGAAGTTTACCACAGCACTGGGACTGATTGTTTATTGGTGAGTCCTGTGGTTGGATTGGAGCTATGCTCCTGTTTGGTGTCTCAGAAGATCTCATGCAGTGTGCACACTGCACACAGAAATGCCAGATTTGATTATAGTGAAATCAAGCTTCCACATCTGGCTGGAAGATGATGTAAGCAAAACACGTCACTGCCTGTGTTGCTTCCCTTCATCCCTGCCTCTTTCTAATCCTTCTGCCACTGTCTGTCAGCATCAATTTTGCTTTATTCCTGGGAAGCTGGAGTAAAAATATCCCCATTTAATTCCTCCATCCGCAGAACAACTTGTCTGAATGAACAAAATGATTTCTGTTATTCTCCGTGAACCTTTAACCAAGCCCTTGCTTTCCCAGAACTGAGAAGAGGATGTGGAAGGCGCTTCAACCTCAGCTGCTGTTGCATGCTGTAATCACCCGTCTCTGGATCTGAACCTGCTGAGACACAGGTGGATGCAGGGCTCTGGTGGCCAGGAGCTGAGGAGGAGGTCTTGTGGAACAGCTGCTGCTATGAGCTCAGCAGGAATGAGGTCAGCCCTTCTTCATCCTGAAAAGTGTGCGATGGGGGACACTTTTTATGCACAGCTCTCCAGTGGGCTTTAAAACTCCTGCTAAAAACCTTGCCTTTTCTAAACTTTATGGATTTTAAAGGGAGTTCATTATTATATTACACTTGTTTCTCCCAGAAGCAGCACGGGAAATGTTAAGAATTGTCCTGGTATCCAATAGTTATTTATTCCCCATAAGTGCTTGTATCTTATGTTTGTATTCTCATGCCAGTTTCTTTTTCACATGTTTTTGAGGCCTATGCGTCTTTTCTTGAAAGGGCTTCCTCTAAACCCAAGCCATTATCAGCCACAGAAAAACGAGCACGACACAGCAGCTGTGCAGTTCATTGCACATCTAAGGAAGGCACCAAAAATAGCTTTGTCCATGAATCAGGAAAGATGACCTCTTTTTTTCTGAAGAAAGAGGCGTTGCTGCTACAGCTGCCATTTCTCTGTAGGAGATGCCTCATGTAGCAGCTCGGATAGCTGGTCCCTAGAGGATGGTTCTCACTTAAGAAATTAAAATGCATTATAATTATAGCATTGCCTGACGAATCTACTGCAGATAGGCAGAGCTGTGGGATTTAGCAGAGCAAATAGGTTGGTTTCAAAGTGCTATTATTATTGTGGGAAGAATTATCTCTCTGAGGAGATAAATTGCACAAAATCTGGGTGTAACAACACAGTAAAAAAAAAGAAAAAAATAAACTCTCTTCTTGCACATGCTGTGTAGCTTTAGGGAAAGCAGGGCTGTGGCTTGCTCTTTTTCCCTAGATGAAGCAATGTGAGGGAACTGCCATGCTGCTGTGCCATACAAAACGCAGGGACAGCCTCTGCAGCCACAGTACAATTTGCTTTCTCCATCCATACCCACCAGCAGGGGCTGCAGTAAAAAGGGGGGCACAGAGCTCATGTGTTAATCTGTGCTGGGTTCTGGCATGGTGATAGCCAGACCAGTTGCGTCCTGGATGGGAGAAGCAGTGCACAAACCACAACCATGTGGATGTGGCACTGCAGGACACAGTTAGTGGGCATGATGGGGATGGGCTGGTGGCTGGATGTGGATAATTCAGGGGTCCTTTCCAACCTTACTGGTTCTGTGATTCTGTGATCTACTTGTACTTTGTGCCTTTTGAATAGGAATTCTATCTAGCTCATACACAGTGGCTAATAATCGCTAACAGATGGACAGATGTCTGAACCCAGCCAGAAATCACCAACACAGCAGCAATGTGGGCGGTGCATTCGCTGCCTTCAGTGACCAATCTCTGCATGTCACCTCAGTGGGGGGACTGAGCCTCTGCTGTGCCTCCAAACTGCACACCTAGGCTCCTTTTTGAAGCGTCTCCATATGGGAGCCGAGAGATACTGAAAGTTATCCTCCACACTTCAGTCTGTCCTTGGCCTTACTCCCAGAATGCAGCACACTGAAACTTTGAATTTAACATTGCAGGGAGGTTGGAAGAATTGTTTATCAAAGGAGGAAAAACCTTTCACGATAAAACAAAATCATAAGTAAAGTTTCTTGTAACTGGAACTGAGCATAATGAAAAGACAAATCTGAAATGATAGAAGGTACATCTGATATGTTGATGTGTACAGCCTTAGTCACCTGCCTTTAATTTTTTTTTTTATACCAAGTT
>JACDJE010000515.1:106773-132016 GCA_016647715.1 Pavo muticus
CACTTTTTTTTTTTTTTTTCCCAGTCTGAATATACAAGACATTTTGAGATAAGCTAACATTGGAAAAACAAAAAAGTACTGTGATCTTGAAGGTTCGTGAAAAACCTGTTTTTCTCCCTTAATTAGAAGATTTCCAGTTATTCAGTGAATCATTACTTCAGGGCTAGAGAAAAAAAATCCATCTGATTAATGCAGTTTACTACATTTCAAATTGTATGTTTGATTGCTATGTTTGTAATCTTTACGAGTACTGTAAATCACTGTGTAAAGAGCAGAAGCAGACACCTTAAAAAGCAGTGTGGACAATTTCAAAGCAATAATGAAAAAAATGTTCCTAACTTTAGGTTGTTTTAATGATCTCCATTATTTTAAAGCACTTATCAGTCCCTCTCTGAAAGTAAGTGATAACTCGGAAGCATGAAAGTTTTGAAAAATCACTTTGTGGGTTAGACTCAGGAAAACAGTCAAATTGTGTCTAGTTTGTGTTATGACAGATCAGTTAGCATCAGTGGTATAATGAAAATATTATTTTCTTGGCACTACACATACTTACACAAACCAATTGGAGAGCACTGATGTGCATATGCGCTGCAATCATGCACACTTGTCATTTGATGCAAGAATGGCTGTGAATAAACAGTAGTGAATCATATTGCCTGGTGATGTTTGGAGTGCATTTCATTAGCATTATCAACCAAATCCCAGCCTTCTGGATGACTTGTACTTCATGTACAATCTGGCAGTGAAACAATCACCTTTCCCAGAAAGGAAAGCTTTGTTAGATGTCTGACAGTCCATAAAGATATTCTGTGTCTTGTAGGGCTCTAAGTCAGTCTGTTGGACTACAGAAACTGCGTGGGTCCACCTCCATTAACTGGAGGTCCATCACTCCAGCTGGCAAAAAGGAAAGTGTGTTTATTTCGATGGATGGTCTCTCAGTGTGTCTTTCAGGCAGTGCACTGCTAAGGCAAAGATGATCAAGACCACTAACATAGCCCAATATTAGTAACTGTCCAGTGGCATAAAGGGCTAAGGGGAGCCTCATGATGTTCAACAAGCCCAAGTGCAAGGTCTTGCATGAGATGGGGGACGAAAGGGTAAAGCACAGCCCTGCCGGAAAGGACTTGAGGGTTCTGGTAGGTGGCAGCCAGGCATGTGTCAGCAATGTGCCCTCACAGCCCAGAAAGTCAACCGTATCCTGGGCTGCAGCAACAGCAGTGTGGGCAGCAAGGCGAGGGAGGTGATCCTGCCCCTCTACCCTGTGCTGGTGAGGCCTCAGCTGGAGTACTGCATTCAGATGTGGAGTCCTCAGAGCAGGAGAAATGTGGACCTGTTGGAGTGTGTCCAGAAGAGGGCCACAAAAATGCTCCAAGGGGTGGAACAACTCTCCTCCGAGGACTGATGAGAGAGGTGGGGCTGTTCAGCCTGGAGAAGAGAAGGCTCTGGGGAGATTTGATAGTGGCCTCTCAGAATCAGCCACAAAAGTTGTGGTTGAACAACGTATGATCATTAATCATTAACAACTTTGGTTTCAGAAATAGTCTATTATTGAATACATTGTAATACTTCAAGTTCTTACAAATTTTTGCAAGTTCTGTGCTTTGCCTAACCTGTAAGTTTTCCTCCTGTTATTACAAATCCTGTATGTGTTTGCAGTGTCCTCCATGCATTTGCTATCCATGAGTCACCATGGAGGAACAGAAATGGAAATGTGCGCACAAAACCACAGCTTTTTTTCTGTGTAGATTATAAGTTTTTTCCTTTATAGTTGGGTCTCAAAAGCACTCTGATGCCTTAGACTAGTGATTTAAGAAGGAATTAATTTGGAACCGATATTTTCTCTACAATTTTGAGCTATATCTCAGCCTTTTGGTTTTGTTTCACTATATCTGCTGCTGAAAGAAGTATCACCTGTGTATGTTATGAAGGCTGTGTGTCAAAATCCATCTCAGATGAGGTCAGAAAATTTGCCTTCTGGTTGTTGGTGTTACTTAGTTTATTCCATAAAAGCTGAAACCCAACATTTTAAACCAATGAAGGATGTAGTTCTTGTTTCTTTCCACTTTCTATCTCAAAATATACAAGGTTGTGTAAGGGTTGGGTTATCATTCTCCAGAAAATCGTTTCTTAAATAACCTGGTTAAATCATGAGAAAAACTACAGTCCCAATTTTCTGAACTAAAAAACTTTGCATGGAAAATGATCAATACTGAATTTAGTTAAGTAATTCAGGAGGTCTGCAGCACAGAGGTCTGGGAGATGCCTGCCTTTGCTGCTGTTTTACAGACTCCTGGAAGGAAGCCAAGTCTTCCACTCTTGTTTCTGACATAGAGAAAGGACAGGCAGTTCTATCTGCACTAAAAATGAAAACACACTTTACTGAGAGACGTCAGCTACATTCTGAGATCATAAAAACAGTGACTATTTTATAAAAAGATGTGGATAGAAAGGGACTAGATGGTAATATAAAAAATCAGATACACAGAGGTGTTACTTCACTGAACCTGCATTTCATCTGATGAGATATAAATTCTTCATAAAGCTTGGGGACCTGGACTGGGAGCAAGCATAGCCAGTGAATATCAGTCCTGGCAAGCTCAGCACTCCCAGAGTAAGATGGAGGTGGCTCAACACCACCTGAGAAAGAATATGCTGTTTTGGTTTTTTGTTTTTTTGTTTGTTTTTGTCCAGCTCCAGCATTCTTAAGTGGTGCCATACTAGCTGTGCAGGCCCTGTCCCAGGTCATCAGGGTTCTTCATGTTTTGAGCTCACACTGATCACAACTGTAGTCCAATCTCTATGTGAGAAGCAGCATCTAAATAACTATGGAGATCTCAACTTTCCACCCTTGAAGAGATGTGAAAGCTAAGGTGTCATAGAGTGGTGAGAGTGAAAGTTATGAAACATTCACGTGCTGTGGTAGTGGAGAACACTTGACTGCTGGGGATGACCAATGAGTATTCATAGGTACCAGGGCTCCCAAAGTTCCCTGCTCAGCTAGGTCACATTTTACCAATTTTGCTATCTTTCTAGGGCCTGCCTATGTATTATTTTTTTTTTTTTTGAAAACATAAGCAGAAGTTTGTTCTGGCTGCAGTATGGATCCCACAAACATACAAATAGTTCCCAGCTATCTATCTCAGGATTAGACACTGTGTTTCTGACCCGTATTTTTTTGCCTCCTTTTCCTCACTACTGACCTGCTCTTGTGGCTAATTCTGTACAAATAAGAAGCTTTTGAGTACTAATATTTTAGGAGGTATGTGGACCACATCTCTGCAGCCTCTCTTACTGACATTTTCTAGCTTTCTTCTTGTATCTCCAGAAGGGTACACCTGTGTTTGCATTACCTATACCCAGTTAACCATACGACAGTGGGCAGTGATTCTCACATCTCTGGCATAACATCTAGGAGCATGCTGTGATCCTAAATTATACACTGTACTAACTGGTAAACAATTTCTGAGTTATCTTATTGTTCTTTGTTGTCAGATCAAAACCAGAGGAACTGGCAGACAGCTAGGGTGTTGGCTTTAATCTCCCTACATTTCAAAAGCCTCAGCTATTGGGAAAGATTAATAACCTTGGTTTGCTCCATTGACCTAACTTAGGCTGCAAGGCTTTTTGTCTGTGAAGGGTGAAAAGTTATGTGCGCTCAGGAGATTCTGCATTTCTCCATTCCTCCTGCTTTAGGCAACATAGCAGTCAGCTGAACTGTGACAGAAGATTTTTTTGTTGCTAAAGTATTTTTAAGACATCCTTGCAACTTCAGCCATGCTACCATTTGAAACTGTCTAGTTTTCTTAGTATGCTACATAGTCGAGTCAGTGAGTACTGAACTCTTTTTCACACTCTACCAGTGGCAGCCTTAAAAAGATGAGAAGCTGACAGCTTCTGGGTAAATCTCTAAATATTCATGTCAAAGAAATAATGAAAACTTCCTCTCTTCATCCATGTTTTCCAGATGATCTCTATAAGGCAAAACTCTCTTTGTATATCATCACTTGAAAGGTCAGGTCATGAATGTACAGACATTGCTAATCAGATCATATGCACTATGCCTGGACTTATCTCATAAACTCAGTAATATTGTGAAGTAAATGTCTGGTCAGAATTTCAAAAAAGAGAATTAACATGGGGAATTTTAGCCCTAAAGACTACCTGTCACTTGCATACGTTTGCAGCCTTCATCTGCATGTAGACTGCTGTTGACGGAATGAAAAAACTGGGCATTTTGGCTTTGGAGAGAAAGGCCTCAAGCATTAATACTTGTTTTGTCCTTTTTTGTTTGTTTGTTTCTAAGTGAAATTTTGAAGGAAAAATAGTTTTAAAGCTTCAAAGATTTCAAGTTTCAAAGAACAGACACACAACAAAATAGTTTCATAGTGTCATAGTCTGCTTCAGGAAATCATTGCATCATGCTGATAGCATTTCTTCCAGTATCTATTGACCCTTTATGGGACCATTAAAAAATAGAACTTGCCTTAGAAATAATCTCCTAATACAGACTTTTTGGAGAAATCTTTTAACTTAAAATCTTCCCCTGACTTCTTTCACCATAATTAAGTCTTTATTCAAGTTCTCTTAAAGCAAAATATAACATTCTCCCTTTACATCTATTTCAACCTCTACTTTAGATGATATCTTTGCTTACACCAATTCTGCCAGCTGCATTAGTAGCATCGTGCTTGTTACATCGCCATCTAGTGATTTAAAAGCATTGCAAACCTTTGCAGAGTTTCCCTGACGACCAAATGTAAATTGCAGTGTTGAAGACACTGTGCTTCTTTGCCAGTGCTCTTATAACTGACCACGAATGTTTTCTATGTATTTGAACGGGTAATCTTTTCTCCTTATGCATTTTTATATGAAATAGATGCAACTGAAGGGAGGAAATGCTCCACTGCCTGAAGTATTCTTCTGAGAAAAGTACCCACATATCCCAGTGATCTGGCATGCTGAAACACAGCAGCAGTAACTGAAAATTGTAAGTGTCTCAGCGTGTAAGAAGTCTCCTCCATTCTGTTGGCTTTTAGCACAACCCTCTGTTATCCATTCCTGTACTCTGTATTCCTGTGTTAAGTCTTCTTTTCAACCTACAGTTAAGAAAATATGCAAAACAAATAAATGGCATATTTTTGAAACACAATGGTGGTTGTACTGGTCAGTACTAGGTTGATTTATTGCTGCCATTTACAAGGTGGGAAACAATGGGATGACCATGTATATGCATGGTCATCATGTTTATAGAGGGAGATGATATACACTAAAAGAATGGGTGCTTCTCTTTGTTTGGACGTTGATAGCATTTATCAAATATTTCAGAGCTAAGCAACAGATGTTAGACAGGCTCAGGATCTCTGGTATCATTTATCCACTGTTGTGTAGAATGGGCAAGATGTCACTTCTAATCTGAGAGACCAACAGCCTTTTTTGTTCCTTGCAACAGCATCATTTCTCACTGTTCATCCCTCTCAGTGTTCTATATCTGATCATGTGTAATGGGAGCCATTTTTATTTGGCCTTGTCCACAATGAGAATTTCCAGCAAACCGTGAGCAGTAAGTAGAAGAGACTTTTTCAGAGGTGATGTCTCATGGTTCTGCCAGTTTCGTGTCTGAAAGAGATTAGCTGGATGTGACAGCTTTAAATTATTCCTCAAACATTTCCTTTGCAATGCTAGACTCTACCAGAAAGAAACTGCATATAATAGTGGCTGAAATAACCTTCTTCATGAGTATTAAACTAAAGTGCGACTATCTGTTTTCTTGAAGGAAGTTTATAAACAAGAGGGAGACCAACGTTTTACACTGATAGAGACAGGAAAAAATGGGAATGGACTTAAACTAAAAGAGGGGAGTTTGGGGTTTGATGTCAGAAGAAATTCTTTACTCAGAGGGCGGTGAGGCCCTGACACAGCTGCCCAGAGAAGATGTGGTGCCCCATCCCTGGAGGTGCTGAAGGCCAGGTTGGGGCCCTGGGCAGCCTGAGCTGGTAGGGGACAGCCCTGCCCATGGCAGTGTTTATGTCTGTGGCTTGTGTTACTGATGAAGAGAACAATGATTGCAAAAACCTCGTAATGATTTAAGTTACTGTTTGGTCAAGAGTGTTTGGGTCCATATACCTGAAAGAACTTTCCAGAAGAAGTGAGTGTAAATATCTCCATTTTACGAGGCGGGAAGAGTGAGCTACTGGCTCTAGACTACAGCAACTTAAACAATTTCTTCCTGTGAACCAGAAAACAAAATTGCCAGAAAATGAGAAATTATCAAATAGTATTATCCCCAGAGAACATACAAAAGGAGCTTCACAGACTGTGTGCATATTTAAATCTGGAGATTCCTTTTCTCCCGAATAGTTAATCAGCTGTTACCGTGTCCCTTTTGTGAAGTGTAAGGAAAGCCTCAACTCCCTTGAGCACTGAAGTGGCTCTGGAAGCGAGGCATACCCCCTCACATGATGTACTGCAAAATGATACAGTAGATAATTTGTCCCTGAGAAAGCACCACAGATGATCTGAAACTGAGGAATGTATCTTCTTTTTGTCTTATTCCTGTGCTAGGTTAATTACTGGTAAGCTGACTGTGCTGATGACTTGTATTACTGTGTGGGAGTCATCAATTATATTTGTATAACACATTGAGTAGAGAAAAGTTTTTGTTTGTTGGGCTCAGTTATGGATTTAGAGCTACACTGCTTGTCTTTTTTTTTCATATTTTATTCAGGAATAAGCCATAATCGCCATAATTATCACTGTGCATATAATGATTTAATTTATCCCAGGATGACAGTACAAAGTTATTCTGACTTTAAATGCACTATGCAATAGAAAAGTAGTCTATGTTTGCAGAATTTTACGCAGAGATGAAGGTCACAGTTAGTAGAAGTTAACATTAATGGCCTGCAGACCCTTAAGAGATGATATGATTTTGCTGTAGGTGTTTGAGGGAGGTCTGTCCAACCGAGAAATCATTTTCTGCCTTAGAAATGTGCATCTCCTTCCTGTTTAGACCCAGGACTGAGAATAACTCTTCTCTAGAAGCCACTGTCCCCTCCAATGGAGATTGTGGATATTTTGTCTGTAATTGCTGGTTTGCCTTAGCTGTATATTTTAGATTATTTCATTGCCATTACCAAGTGATGGACCTCAGTACCTGCTCTCGGAGAGTGGCAGAGCCAGGTCTAATGGGCCTGTTCACAGTTTCCTCAAAAAGCAGCAGCCCTGTTTTCTAAGTCTATGCTCTCTGGTGGTGGTATTAATGTCTAACAATGCAGAGGGTCTGCGCCTTTTGCTGTTGTTGTGTCATTCTTAAAGGCTTTTTCCTGTTAAAATTCCCTGGCATTGAAAAATATCCTTGTCCATCCTCTGTTAGAGGAACAGACTGTTGTCTGACAGCTCAATTTTGCCATCTCTTTTTCACAGTTTTTTCAAGTTTTTAGAACTGAGCATCACTGAGAGCTTACTGTTGCAGTTAAATTTAGATGAAGTTGGACAAAGGGTTTTTAAAAGTTGCAAATAAGCAGTAATTGGCTATCAAAGGCAAGAGACAGAATGCGCCTCACGTTCTTTGAATCGCTACTAAAAGATAAGGCATTTCTGTAGCCTCATGCTGCTGTATGAAACTAAGTGTGTATAATCTTCTTTTCATTGTCTAGCACCGAACTGTCTTAACAGTTCTTCGTACAACTATGCCACTATGAAGCTTTTCATATAGCTCAAGATTACTTAAGAAATACATAGCAATGCCTTCTTTTCCCAAAAAGGAGAAGAAGCATCTTGATTGCATGCATTCTTGAGTAGAAAATTGAACATAATTGTTGCATGATCTCTATTTGGGTCTCAGTCTACAGCACTAGGAACACCTTTAAAGGATTTGACATCCTTTGTCTTGCTGTTAATTTCACCTGAGGATGTAAGCAAAATTAAAAAAGAGAACATCCTTGATGGATAGTTCTGTCCTAAACAGTTCCACTGAGTGGTGTAGCAGCAATCAGACATTTCGCTTTTGTGTACATTGGGCCACAAGGCATGAAGGTGATTCTTGGAACTTTGCAATGTAAGCACCCAATATATTAATTTCTAGAGCTGTAGATTCTTTCTGCTCTATTGACTATTCAGTGAAATTAGCTGTTAAAAGTACACTGACAGGGCAGGTCACTTTCTGTCAGAAGAGATTACTCTTTTTGGCCACTTGTAAAACTTAACATGTGAGTGAGCTAGGGACGTCTCGAGGGTACTCGCAATAACCAAATAAAATACAAGAGGAATAATACTAGATCAACTGTTCTCCTGTAGCAAAGTGGTTTATCATCACTCTTTTGGATTTATATTAATTGAGCATCATTTTAACACAGTAATGTTGAATTTACTGAAAGTTTTCTGTTTGGCTTACCTATTTACAACCATCTGTTGGTGATGTTTGGAGTGCTTGTTACTCAGTATGCAATGTTGTAGCAGTGACATTCTGTGAAGAACTGCTTGATTTACCCTCTATTACCAGAAAATAGAGTGCAGAGAGTTGTATGGCCTGTTTGATACAGAGACTCGTGTATAGAGGCACCTGCCAATCAGATTTCTATTGGACATGATGATCTACAGATGTTTCATAGAAGATGATCCAGTTCAAACATGTTTATGTTACATGAGGAATGACAAATATGAAATGAAGCAGTAGTATCCCCAAGTTGTGATGGAAGTCTATGCCAGAACCAGCCCTCCTCCCTCCTCCCCTTGCTCCTTATTATCCCCATTGTATCTTGAATTTCTCTGCATGTTAACAAATCCTTCAGCTAAAATCCATGTATTACAGTGAGGGGGGAGGTCTGGGAAGGAAAATTGTTGAGAAAAAAAGCAATTTGGTATCTTAAGATTTATTAAAATTCATTAAAGTTTGTACAGTGAAACAGCATTCTGGAATAAAGAGACTTCTAATACAACACAGCTAAAATCTCTTAAAAAATAAATGAGAGAGAAAAAGGCATAACTGGTGAATTGGGAGCAATGAAATATTGGATTCAATTATTCATTAATTACCAGAACTTTTATAGCATTTCTTTAATCAAGGCATTTTTAGTTTAAGTCTAGCCAATAGTGCCTCCTGTCGTTCACAGTAAGAGACAGGGCAGTATCTTGATCAACCAGATCAGAAGATACTTGGAGGTGATGTATCTGACTAGGGTTTGATTTACGTGTGTGAAACTTATGGGCCATAACCAAAACTGCAACAGCACTACCAGAGAGATAAGTCTGGGTTCCTAAAAGGAGATCTGCAGGTGGAAGTGAGCTCAGAGTTGTAGGATGCAATCATACTGTCTTTGGAACAACACTTTGTACCAGCCTCAGCCAGCACAGCTGTGACAGAACTTCTGCAACACAGTGAAAAACGCTGATTCTCTGTTTGAAACGGAGACCACAGAGCACAAAGCAGAGAAAACTCTCCAACAAACTAAGCAGTAGCATCTGCTTAAGTCAGTGCATCTGGTAAAAGGTAACATAACTTTCCCTAAATCCTTCGATCAGCTTTGATCCTTTGATTACTGCAACAACATGGAATTTCTGGGAGTCATACTCAGAAGCAATTAACTCTCATTTTTAAAAGGATCTCAGGAGTACTACTCTTCTGAGACTCAGTGATTTTTCAAGATGCAACATAGACCACATCTTACAATTTTATTCATTATGACTGAGTTGAAAGCGTAAGTGACACATAACCAGGAAATCTTCAAAGCGGAAGCACTTGGTGCTTTGGCTTTTCTTAGCTTCCATCACACTATCAGGGTGTTTTATTGTCTGGTAAAGTTTATTTTATGTTGACTGAATAGCTGCACGTAAATATGTGTACTGATTTGGTTACTTTGCAAGCTCATGCTTTCTCTCAGTCTCCACTCTTTTGGAAGAGCTGGTGTGCTAAGGTCTGACTGCAGGTCATGCTGTTGCATGCTTGCACTCTAGATTTCTCTGTCTACAAGAAATACTTGAGTTTGTAGCTCCTAGAAGCGACCAAGAGTGGAAATCAATGGGACTAGTGAGCAGTCCCATGAAAACCATATGCATGTCACGAGTAATTTTATGCTGAGTACATTGAAAGACTAAGTCACAAGGGAAAAAAAGTCCCTGCAGGCTTCATTTCCCAGCACTTCAAATGGGGCAGATACACAAGGACTAGGAAGGGACTGTACATGCACACTTCAGCCTTCTGCTCATTGTTTGCAACAGCCAACTCTTGGTTTCGAAGCCTTTCAGCTTTCTGGCAGCAGAAACTTGCCCACGGGAGGCAATGAGGTGTGCACGTCTTTTCAGGCTCTTCTGCACCGATCATGGCTAGATAATTATTTAGCCAGTAGATGGCAGTATAGGCAGGCTCCGAACCAGCCGGGAATAACCTCTCTAGATTCAGTTCTGCTGTGAATTTTAAACCTCACTGGGTTACCTGGGTTAACTCCAGAAACCACTCAGAGTGGGACGTTTCCATATATTAAGGCAAAATTCCGAGCAGCTCCTCTGTCTGAACGCTACAGAGGGGTTTTCTGATCCAGGTTGGAAACCTGAGAGAATTGCCCAGCTGTGCTATGTTCAACCTGACCTCTGGTGGCGCATCTATTTCACTCGTGGCAATTTTGGGTGGCCAGGACATCTGAAAGCCTCAGCCTGTAAATTTGACAGAGCTGTAGGCAGCTATGTAGTGGACTGGGGGAATAACTAAATGAAGAGGAATAAAATTTGTGAGTCACTCATTGCATTATATGCCTGTCAGAATCTTTTGTGGTCTAGGCAGCCCTTCTGAGACCAGTATCATCTTCAAACAAGATCTTGTGCCATTAACTCTGTCTAGGGCTAATTCTGCTTTCCCCAATCTTGCCATAAGGAAAACTACCTCACTGCAGAGTTTTGTCTTCTCCTAGAAGCCTCCATATTGCATGGTAGCCATCAAGACCCTTGTTGTCAGGAGTCAGTGTTCAGATAATTGTCCAAACTGGTATTAACTGCAGAGATAATGCTGGTTTGCTTATCTTAAACACTTCCCGTGTTTTTACATGCATACCAAAAAGCAAATGAATGCATAAATGTCTGAATCTTTCTAATTCTTTTTTTCTTTTTTAATTATTTTAATTTGTTAAAGTACTTCCTACCTCCCAGCCACCTTCGTGGATGTTTCCTGAGCCTTTAGTCATTGTCTTCTTGTTCTCGTGGAAGGTTACATCATACTCTGAGTCTTTTCTCCTGCTCACGTAGATGGTATATCTGTTTCTACTGAAAAGATTATGCAGCATGTTCTTAAAAAGCAGGAAGAACCAACGAGATCTTGGAGAGTAAAGGGCTTTGTGAACTCATGGGCTGACCATGCCAGCTATTGTCAAGGGCATCCACTTTTTTCACAACATTTAATCTGAGTGGTAATTTAGATGTCTTCCAGGGCACTACTGTAATTACCAATGGTAGATGCTGGTGTTCTGGGTTGTCTTCTGCAGGAGACAGTCTCAGTGTTTCCTAGAGGGGTAGAGGCAAAAGCCGGCTATGTCAGTTGCTTCATGCATGTGTATCCATGAAAGAGTTGTACTAGGTCAAACTAACAAGTTAAGCAAGCTCAGTGACCATAAGAAGAAAAGACTGGTAATGTTCTCCCGTAGTAGTTTTTGTCCCATATTAACAAAATTGCACTAGTGATAAATTTGATCTCTGCCTTGCACAATAAGCAGCGAGTGGAAAAAAGTGGATGCTTCACAGTACTCCAGAAAAAAGACCAAGCCAAGTTCTTTGTAAAGTGGTCTGTGCTTTGGCAAAAGTTGTAGTGGTTAATGAGTTCATGAGTTAATGAAATTAATGTATTAGAATTTCTTGAGTGTGTAGAGATTGTCTTGACTAAGAGAACTTTGCAATAGCGTTAATGATCTAATGTACATACATATATATTTTATGTCCTTTTGTATTTGATTTCTGTTTTGAGTATTTTGGGTGTACTTCATTTTTTAAGCTCTGCTCTCCATAAAGGACCAGAAACTTTAAAAAAAGAAACCTAGAATTCTTAGTTGATGTAAATCTACTCAAGAAAATTGGAGTGATGCAAATCTCATAAGAGAGCAGTGGATTTATCTTGATGGGTGGTATTGGAATATGCATTCTAAGTTAAATAAATGCATTGTGTTCTCCACCTCAGATAATACTTCTGCCATCTGACTTCCCTGATATTTGGCTGTCTTTTCTTCAGGGGGAGCTCTTGGTGCCCTTTCACAGTTTTGAACCACTGTCCTAAAAATAGATGTTGTTTGGACAAAAAAAAAAAAAACAACAGGGACTGAGGCAGGTATCAAGAATAGCAAGAAGCCAGTAGACGAGAAACTTTATTTTAAGCAGTTGGTGTAATGACAGATTGAAGCTGGAGATAAGCTAAGGTGCAGTAGACTGGAGTCAGGCTCAAGAAGGAAAGGATAACCTGGAGGACTGTGTGCAACCTAGATGTGCATCTACACAGCCCTCAGCAGCATGTGCATTGTGCTCAGCTCAGAGAAAACTATTTTTCTAAGATGTGTGTTCCTGAGTGGGTATTTTGTAAGACCAGACAGTCTCTGGCAGAGTTTTTCTTGGAATTATGATGTTGTCATTTCCTTAAATAGGACTTTTTTAATTATCTGTGAGTTTTCTTTTGATTGCAAAGTAAACAAGTAAAGCTAACACCCAGGACGAAATCAGCTGCATTTGGGACCACAAACCCAGTGGTCTAAGATTCCAGCAAAAGCACTTTTTAATAGCTTTTTACTGTTTTTTTTTTTTCCCCCTTCAAAGCATGTTAGGCTTCGTGCCAGCTGATTTTCACTGTGGTTTTATGTTTCCACAAGCCATTCAAAACTCTAAAAATCTGAGCCAGCTTGTGGATTTCTTCTCTGTTGGTTCTTAACTCACTCACTGGCAAGTTCACTTCACCCTTTCACTCTCAGCCTTGCCAGAACATCTCAGAACCCACCAGATCAGCAGATACCTTAAAAGTCACAGAACTGTTCATCATTGTTCCCTTTCAGAGCTTTTGGGCCTCAGCTTTTTTATATCTTCCACAGCCCCTAACACAGCTAGGAAGTCTAGACACTTGCTTCTTCATGAAAATCGGGCTTTTTATCTACTTACTTCAGAACCTGTGGAGAAGATTATGAAGTTTTCAGTATAATTACCAGCATTAGTAATATTGCTTTTCTGTTGCTTTTAAAGTCACAGGCTGAAGTATTCACTGTTGTCTGAACTCTCCTCAGCATGACTGTCTATCAAAATTAATAGGAATGACCTAATTAAGAAGACTTCTGCAAGGCATATGAAAATCATATTTCATATTCAAAATTGTGCTTCATATTCATTCACACAGTTAAAATAATTCACAGTGCAAATGACATCAGAAGTTATTTTGAACCATGGAAATAAATTTCAAATTCTTGCTCAAGTGACAATTCTCTTCCCGTTTTTAAGACATAATCTGAATTTACAGCTTGCAGTTTCTAGATTTTCTTCAGTTTCATGTACCATCTCCATATCACTGTTTGACAATAGAGAATTGCTACTTCATATTACTTCTTCAAAACAAGATTGTATGTCATAGAGCCATAGAATAGTTTTGAGTTGGAAGGGATCCTTAAAGGCCGTCTGGTCCAACTCCTCTGAAGTGAACAGGGATACCTACAGCTCCAGCAGGTGCTCAGAGCCCCATGCAGCCTGATCCTGAGTGTCTCCACTCAAGGAGTGGAGCATCTACCACGTCTCTGGGCAAACTGTGCCAGTGTCTTACCACTATTATTGCAAAAAACTTCTTCCTTATATCCAGTCTAAAACTCCCTTCTTTTAATTTGAAACCATTTCTCCTTGTCCTATCATAGCAGCCCTTGTTAAAGAGTCTGTCTCCTTCCTTCTTCCAGCCCCCTTTCTGGGTGCTTTTATTGGGTCTCCCCGGAGCCTTCTCTTCTCCAGGCTGAAGAACCCCAGCTCTCTCAGCCTGTCCTCATAGGAGAGGTGTTCCATCCCTTGGAGCATTTTTGTGGCCCTCTTCTGGACACACTCCAACAGGTCTGTCTCTTGCCTGTACTGAGGACTCCACATCTTGACACAATACTCCAGCTGAGGCCTCACCAGCACAGAGTAGAGGAGCAGGATCACCTCCCTGTCCCTGCTGGCCACGCTGCTGTTGCTGCAGCCCAGGAAACGGTTGGCTTTCTGGGCTGTGAGGGCACATTGCTGACACATGCCCAGCTGCCATCTACCAGTACCCCCAGCTCCTTTCCAGCAGGGCTGTGTTCTATCCCTACATCCTCCAGCTTGCACTGACAGTGGGCACTGCTGCGACCCAGGTGCAAGACTTTGCACTTGGATTAAGATGCTTTAATTTGGTATCCCTGTAGGCTCAGCAGGTCTGAAGTCACAAGAAATTTTTGTGTGTGATTGAAAAATCCTCTGTGTGGGGCATTTGTGGATCATCCGTGCTATTCAAGAAGAGCAGAAAGCAGATGATGCTATATGGTGTTACTTTTCAGTGGACCTCACCGAAAACTCACTGAAATCAAGAGCAGTCTCTCTGTTGGCTTAGGGCTGAATTTGCTGCAATACTGAAGAAGTATGGGTGTTGTCTGTGTCATTACTGCATTATCAGAGGTGGCCCGTAAGCAAAACAGCTTGCCCAAAGATGCCCAACAAATGAGGCTAATCAGAGAAACAGCACTGATTGTTTTCAGTCCTTTAATTTTAAACGTATGTGAAATGACAAATAGTCTTTACAGACAGGAAAACACTAAACACCAGGGAAAATATATCACTGAGGTATTACCTCACCTCAGCACCTGGTATTACCCAAAAGTGCCTTTAATTTCACTGAGCTGTTAATATGCAGCATTTGATGACTAGTTTGGTGCTGTCATATTTTTTCTTTCTCAAGATTCTATGCATTTTTAAAGAAACAATTCAGTACTGCTTTCATGTTGCCTTTAACAGTAGGTCTATAAACAATTAAGTGGCAGGTATTTTTTGACTAACTAACTTGTTAACAGTTTAGCTATGAATTTGATTATGCATAAAGCACTTTCCCCTTTCTTCTGCTTAAGATCCTCATTGATGAAAGCATGCCTACTTAAAAAAAAATAAAAAATCTTGAATAAGTGTCAAGAAGGCAAATGATTTTATTATAGTATAACATGGTAGAGTAAACACACATTTGTCACCAATAAAATGACCTAATATACAATGATTGTCTTGCCTACACCAAGATTTTGACTGGTGCAAATTATAATGTGTTTTATAATGAAGAAATGAAACTACCACACAGAACTGAACTGAAGAAGGAACCAGCAGCAAGAGATGCTGGGGGATTATGTTGGTTTCCCACTGGAAAAAAAAATCATAGGTGAAAGCTGTGGCCACTTGCCATACCTTGTTGGTTTGTGCTTATTTATGCTGTACGCACTGCTCCCAGAAGCAATCACAGAAAAAGACTTACCTTCATGATCTCAGCCAATACATCTGTGTCCCTTTTCAAGAAAGCTGTTCTTCCCTGAGAATTTGCTCTGCCAGAAAGATCTGATGTGGTCATATAATTCTCTGTTGCTTGTTGCGGCACTCTTGCCCCACCACAAAAGCTGCATGTCTCACTGACTAGCTGCTGAACAACCAAGAAGAAGGAACCACAAAAATGTGTACATCACTCTATCACCTACCGACTTCTGTTCTAAAAATTCAGAAAAAAGTGATAAATTTGATGACAGCCATGTAGTCTGTAAACTGGCAAGCCAGTTAGGAGTTATTCAGAGTAGAAGATGCCTGGATATAACTGTAATATGCAGAATGAATGAATTGGATAAATCCCAAAAGCACAGCGTTAAAAAAGAAGGCTGAAATGAGGCTGAAAAGAAGTTGAAATATGTGATAATGGTGCATACCACTTTTGATAAACTGCCCGTTTCATTACTTGGTAGGAAATTCCAGAATGGAGAAACTAGAATGAACTCTAATGCTAAGAGATGCTTTTATCTAAAATAATAAGCACTTGGTCTTAAAATGCGTTTTACATAATTGGATTTTGTGCTATTTTGCTGCTCTGCTGGCATATGGATTACTGTTTTCTGAGTGTTATCTTATACTTTTCACACATAAATCATCAGGAATTATTTGAGTATTCTCAGTAGACTATGCCTGTTCCACACTTATCATTTTGTGCTTTGGGAGCAGCACACTGATGATCTATGGCAGGCTAAGTAGCTTCAGGCAGTGAATCAAGGAGATGCATTTTCAGGTGCAGTTTTCTAACCTGAAAAGGGTAATTAGACTGATGCTTCAAAACATGAATTCTGCAGAACACTGCAAGATGTGGCCATAGGATACAAGAAAGAAAAAAAGTGTCATGCGATCCATTTCACAATTGTAACTCCAGTGTTGTTTCCTTACTATATAGCGTTTATGCTTCAACAGTGTGGCTGCAAAAGGAGAAAATAAATATTCAGAATGTTCATGACTCCATTGTACCAGGTCAAGTATAATTCTGAAGAAATTCTTTTGTTATTCTAATGGCTAGAAATGGAAACTAGCAGTCTTCATGCGCTCACTTGCAGATGTTTGGACAAACTTTGAATGCTGTGCCCTGAAGAGGTCACAGTGTAGGCAGGGACCATGACAGAGCTAACTGAAGACATTCTGTACATGAGAAATAGTTAATTTTACTGAACTCCAAAATGATTTGTCTTGAAATATTGTGATATCTAATGTCACAGTTTTTCCCCTGCCTTTCAGAACAAGAACATCAATTTACTATTGCTAATCCAGATCACATGAATTTAACCCAAAGTAAGAGAAATTTCTGACAGTGACAGTGGAAGTTGAAAACTGCAGAAGGCAATTAGGCTATGCAAAACCAAGCAAACAAGCAAACAGACAAACAAACCCAATCTGCCTAAAGTCTCCCGTTTTTAACTTGATGTCAAAGTTACGAACCTTTTGTTTTGAGAGGTTCCATTATCTTCTAGTTTGAAGATGACAGTAAAACCACAGCTTAAAATACAGGGTCATGTGGTAGCTTATTTCTCTTGATTTGTTTTTGAACTTTCACCAAACTACTGCTTTGCTATCCCTGGAGAAAATGTGAATTATGATGACATCTCTTGGCAAGTGCTGTATTCAGAATCATGTAGCTGTCAAAATATGCAATGAAGTCAAAATGGTCTCAAGGGAGGAAAATGTCTCTCCTTTGTCATCATGACAAGTAATAAATTCCTGTGAGAGAGTCAAAGAGATTAATTTATCATAAGAATCAAGAAACTTACTTTGATCATGAAACTTCTTCACAACATACTAGCTGTTTCCTCCCTCATCCCTTTCTTCCTCGCTCTGTATTTCTCCCCAGACAGTTTCATTTATCCCGTTGAAGTGAGATTTCCATCCAAAATTCAGCCAGACAGCAAAACAGCCTGCTATCTTTGTGGATGCAGGCACTGAACGTATTTAAAAAGGGACTATGATTACTATCAAGTGGGATACCATTGCCATATACAATACGTCATATGCGTTGAGTATTGATCTATGAGTTGATCATGTCTAGAGAAGGAAATTGAGTCAGTTTCCTCTGGAAGTCATTCCCAGCATTCCTCTTCCTGGGTTCAAAAGCTCTGTTGCAAGAATGGTGAGAAATCTGCTGTGAGCTTGTTGCCAGTATAATATGACAGTGCTGGTCTCATGGTGCTCACTTGCTTGAGATTCACCAAGGCCGTGGCTAAAAGACTGTTTAAGTTGCTGGTTGCAATGTTCAAAAACATTTATGTACCTTAGAATACTTTGCTTTTGAGTAATAAAAAAGGGAAATATATGAAAATTTGCACTCTAAGGGGGGCAACTGAGTCCAGCTTTCCCTTTAGAGCAGACCTATCCCTAACCATCCATCAATGCAGCCTTGCCTTTTTTGACCAAGTCTTGAGCTGCAAGGCTGCACCATCTTCTGCATATTCCAAAAGGTTTTCTGTTTTTCTGACCTGAATCCTGCCCTGAGTCCATGGCCTGAGTCCACCTTGCTACACCACCTGCAACTGTGGAGAACAGCTCTTCGTAATTCCCCTCAAGTAAGCTGCTACTAGATCACCTCTAGCATCCTCTTTGCATGGCCAAACAAGCCTAGCCCCTTTACTTTCTCTGAGTTATACTCTAGGCCCTTGACCATCTTGATAACCTTAAACTCTTCCGAGCAGGTTTCTGAGACAGAACTAAAAGACTAGACAGTTTTGAGAAATGAGAATTTAATCCTTTGCTTTACTCCATCATTAGCTGCTTTGTTTATGTTGATTAGTTTTGTTTTCCCATATGGTAGGAAGGAAAGAAAAGCAGGTACTAAGTCTGAAATGCTGATTTGGAAAGACTACACAGGGAGAAAAGACGATCACATGAAGAGTGGTGGAGAACAGGTGTTCTCCTTGTATGATAAGCTAACAGCTAATCTAGATAGAAAGATTAGTGTTGCTTGAAACTCCTCATTGTCTGCCACTGTTCCTGCTGGGTTTGTACCTCAGTTCAAAGATGCTGATGGAATTTTAAGGGACTGTTAACAGCAGCTCTGGAGTATGAGAGTGCTCTGTTTCAGCACTGAGTGTTGTACACCATGATGATGTGCTTTGGTCTGGGTTTTGCCTCCTCACACACTGACACAGTGGATTGGAAAGGAAATAAAAAATGAAGTTTAAAAAGCTGTGGCTTTCCCCAGTCTTGCAAATTAAGAAGGTGATAATGGTAAATGGTAGCATCCTTTTCAAGTCCAGAAGATCTTTGTCACTCTCACTTGCATACAAAACAGGAATGAAAGAGGTGCTGGAAGGTCACTGTCCCTGTGCTCTGGTCATCCAGCCGAACAAGAAGTGTACCTCAGCTGATCAAGTAGAAACAGCCTGATGCCTCTGCTGAACTCACAGAGTTTAAACTCCAGAGTTATTCTATTGTAAAATAAAGTTTATATCAGCAAGCAACTGGGAGAGATGCAAGAATGACCCTGCAGGCATATGGCTTGGATATTAAGGTTAACTTTAGAAACATCCCAAATATTCCCACTTTTCCACACAGTCATATTGGTTTAGTTTCCTTACATTAATTCAGGGTCATATTTGTCACATATATAACCATGCCAAGCTCAGCAGGATTACACCAGCAGAAAGATTTGCCTGGAAAAGGAGGTAAATTACAAAGGCATACTCATGCAACTGAATGGATTACTGCCTGCAAAATGTCTTAAGGTCCTCCAGTGGTGTCTGTATCAACGCACTAGGTTATCATTAACTATAGTCCAGTGAGCACTGTAATTCAGAAGAAAGCTAGGCACTAAATGCCAGTGTATTGAAGTTTACAGCATCTTCTTGTCTGTTCCCGTCTCAAGCATCACTTATGTGGCCATTTCTGTGCTCAGATTTTCTCTTCTCTAGCTCTTTGGCAGCCAAGAAACAAAGCTGCAGTAAGCTTGAACTATGTGCCTAAGTGCCAGGTCTCCTCACCCTGCTTACTTGGTAAGTGTCAAGTGCTGCAGTAGCAAGGGTTCATCAGCAGCCTACTCAAGACTACGTGTCTTGTCACATTTTGAACATGACATGTATCTGAGCTACCAGCATTTTTCATTGCAGGTAGTAGGTGAGAGTGCAATTATTTGTGTCCAGGGGAGGAAGGCTGTAAATCAGACAGTTTTCCACAGATAAACATAAATTCCCTTTTGCAGCAATTTGCATTGACACTTCCTCCATTTGTTATAAAGCAGGCTTGTATCATTCTAGTATCAGAAGTCTGCTTGGATGAAAGACTTGCCGGCTGTGTAACAAGGAGCCCAAGTCCAAACCTTTGTTATCTGGGAAGGTAGAGAGGTAGTAGCTTCATTGACATGCATCATGTAAGTTACCCTGGCAACCCCAGATATTCAGACAAGCCTGAAACAATCCTCCTGCAAAGTCTTGGGTGAGTTAGTAGCAGTCTCAGCATTCTTGAGTGATGGCTTCAGGTCTTGGCTGGCTGTGTTCAACGCTCAGTCATGCAGGAAGCCTTGTGTCACTATGAAAATGCTATAAAACAGCTCTTTCTTTGCAAGTAACAACGGAGGGCACAGCAAAGTGCAAGGATGTCAGATGTTCAAGGCAGAACCTTGGGATGCAGTGGCTGTGCACTTTGATGAGAGGTGGTTGTGGCAAGAGGACCAGCAGGGGACATGAGAAGGAAATAGGCTGGTGAGGAAAAGGCAGCTTCAGCTCAGGTGTGAAACATAGTCTGGATGAGGATCAGCTTCAAAACAACTGAAAAACATCTGTCTTAATAATGTAAAATAAAAATATTTAGAAGAAAAGTATGGAGACTGGAAGAAGCAGGTGGCTTATATGAGGGGGGATGGAAAAGACAGTGGAAAAGTAAAGAAGAAGAACACGTGCAGGTGTTAACATACTCAAGCCTGTGATGCCTGTGATGCATCCTGACATAAGAGCCTGGCAGAGGCACTGGACCAAGCTTCCCCTGGGCAGGACAGCCTTGGGGTGCAGAGTACATGCAAGGGTGAGAGGAGGCTGAATGCAGGGCTTGCTGCAGCCTGCTGAGACCCAGCTGCAGGAAATTTACTACTGACATATCCTGTTGAAAAAAAAAGATGAATTTGCAGAGACTAAGAGGTGGCCCGGGGCACTGCATGGTACCCAAAACGATATGCATCCTACCTGAGGATGAATATTGCTTTTAACAGATGAGTAAATTTGTGTGCAGAAACAAAGTGAAACTTGGAAAAAATAATAATTGAGTGAACCTTATCCAAAAATTACAGCTGTGAAATACAAAGAGATCACACAGTTCTGCTTTGGAGGTTCACATGTTTAGAGATTTACTGTCTTTTATGTTCAGAAATAGCCAAAACCATGTACAAAATTCTGTAAAGACCATGCAAAGCAAGTTTTTCAGGCATGGCTAGTGAAAGTGGCACCTCAAATGCTAGTTATCCCCTTGAGACTTTGACAGAAGCTCTCAGCACCCACCCCTACATCAAAAAACAGCTGTGAGAAACCCAGAACCATTCTGCTGTGGAAAGGGCCTAGCATTATCACTGCAGCCTATCCCTGCCTACATGGCTTGCTCTTCCCTGTGATAAGAGCTCTCTCACAGAGAGCTCTTATCACTGTCCTATTTCACAGCCACAAAACCGACCCCAGGTTGCTTGTAGAGCACTGTTTTGAGCCATAGAAAAGCAATTTCCATCAAAGCAAATGGCCTGAAAATGTTCCTGTAGTATGTGGAGGAGTTGGCCTTGGTATCATCATCATTTTATCTGTGTGACAGTTTAAGCGCTATTTTCCAGATTTATTGCTTATTTGAAACCAGCCTGGCAGGGGAAAAGGACAGAAAGAGGGAAGCTTTGCTTCCAGCGTGCTCGGTTCTGCCACACAGAGCTGCCCCACACAGAGCCCTTGCTGTTGCTGGCCTGCTGTGCTGCCCCTTGCCAAGGTTATTCATGTTGCTTTTTTCTTCATAGAGGACCCACTTCACCTCCCTGGTATTTTCCAGGTGCTCAGCTCCCCATCCTCATTACTTTCTTTTCCATCTCACTGACTGGCTTTTCTAGGCAGTACTGAAGCTGACCAGGCTGTTATGTGCTACCCTCACCCACTCCATCAGGGGGGTTAGAGGAGGATGGTGAAGGTGGAAGTCACTAACAGATGTTCTCTCTTGTGAAAGGACTTTTGGGCTCTGAACTGTTTTGGACCTGTCCTTCGTGACTGGCAATTTTCTGCTTCAAGGGGATATCTGCTTTCAGATCTTCCCATGTGTTAAAGATTCTAAGAAATACATTTGCTGGGAAGAAATGTTTTACAGCAACAATTAAGCCTGCTATTCTTCTAGAATTTCTGAATTAAAAAGCCTGTCATTGCAGATAGCTAGTATAATTGCCAACTTATTGCACTGACATGGCCCAGAGCAAATCCAGTGATGGCACCAGGCACTCAAAACCTTTTCAGCAAGAGAAGACCTTCTGATTTCATTTCCTCCAACACCCCATAATAAATTCCCTCTGTTAATTGATGTTTTGCACAGCTGAATGACAGTAAAGCATTTTGTGTTGAACCACAGCCCAGATAAGTATGGACTGCATCTGAATTGTTGAATTATGGCTATTTGTCAAAGGAAAACGCTTGAAATGCTTACATTTCTGTTGTAGTGAGTAACAATGCATGTGAAACCATTTCTATTAGATAGACTGACATTCATACTTTCCAAAGCAGTCAGTAATTAGGACTTAGTGATATTTCCAGTGTGCCCAATAATGATGGCTGCCATCCAAATGTGTCACTTCTGGACATTGAAAGATTCGTTTGCTAGCAGTACAAATTTTGTATTTTGGGTTGCAACTCTCATGGTTCCCTCTTTCCCTATACCCTGGAGTGGATTATAACAATTAAATGTGCAAATCCCCCTTTAAATAATTAAAAATAGGGAAATTTACTCCCTTGTGTGTAGTACTTGAAAACCATAGGCTTGCTAGCTGAAGTTGCTTCATGGATAGTCTGTAGGATGTCTCAGACACAGTTCCCCTCCATCAGCCATTTTACACCAATCTGCAGGTGGGGTGGTGCTGTTCCCACATGCCATTTTTCCTCACTCTGAGGTGACCTAGCACCTGCCACTGCTCTCAGCTCTGCAAATGACCAGGACATTTTACTTTTACACACAGCCGCAGTGCTGTAAGACAGCAGGAATGGCCAGAGACAGGTGATCTCCCTGCCCATTGGAGTCCTTCTGTCACAGCTGAGTGTCTTGAGAAGAAAAAGCCTTATTTCAGCCATAAGCTATGCCAAAGTATGAAGTCAGTAGGTGATGCTAATGAGCCCTGTATGCAGCAAGTCAGCCAGTTAATTGTACAGGTCCTTTCAGATCTGTTTCTGAACTGTTGGTGTTCGTATTTGGAAATTCAAAGGGAAGGTATTAGGTTCAGGGAAGCTTCCTTATCAGGCACTGTATATTGAAGCTCTGTGATTCTTCTTTCCGGGAGAATCAAGGCCTAATTTTTATTTTATCGATTTTCTTTTTTTTAAAGAAAAACAATTTTCTCAAGTGTAAGAGGTGGAAAATTTCTAACAAAGTGGTTGTCTACAGACGTAGCGGTGCAGAGCAGAGGAGAGATGTTCAGTGTAGCAAAAAATTCCCTTGCTCCTCTCGGAATGGCTCAAGATTGCTGAGAATAGCATGGTATACTGAGCACATGACACCAAGAAAATGTCAATGAGCAAAGTTAGCTGTGTGTTACAAATGAAGCGGTAATTAAGGGCATATATTCTGGACTCTGTGGCCTTTCTAACTTCCAGGATTTTCACTCTCTTGGTTCCAGTTATCAGCCTTAAAAATAATGGGTTACAGCAGTCAGAGCCAAACCTAACCAGTAAAGAAATGCAAAATAAGAAAGTTGTGAACGAGGCTGACATCTTCAAAGGCAGCTCCAGCTCATGCTGATTCTTAGCTAGAAATAGAGCTACTATCAGCATTTTTAATTGTGGCATGGCTTTCACTGCAGTTTGGAGCTTACATGCTGAACAAAAGAGACTGTGGACAGGGAAAATGGATGCACAAAGCAGGGAAGCAGCTTACTCAGATTTAGCACAAAATGTGAGAATTGGCTCTTCAGCAACAGATGGGCCACCATGTGTTAGCACTTTTGCCCATCTCACAGGCTAATAGTGCTGAGAATAAGAAGTTGCAACAGAACATGGAAACTTAAATATGGTCACTCTTAATGACTGATGAGGCTTAAAGAAGCAGGCAATTCCTTACTACTTCAGATATTCATCAGGAAAATGCATGCACTGATTGTCTCATCCATTGCTCATGCATGCTATCATGCAGTCCTGAGCTGGGATTAAGCAGGTGAGACTGACTCTGAAGTCCAATGCAAGGATTAAGAGATTTCCACTTATTGGGGTCAATAATTTTCTTGTCTGACCTCAGTTTCTATTTCTGCCTTTTGTAATGCGGTCTTGAGAAGGACATTTCGGTCACACTCCCCTGATAAAAGAATGCAGCAGAACATTACTGGAACTTTCAAAACCACATTTTTGTAGTGGCAATATGAATATGTCTGTCTTACTCAGGATGGTGGAAGTGCAATCCTGCCATGATATATGCCAGCCAAATTGGTAGCTCATGGAGAGCCCAGATGTGCTTCATCCCTGCCTCAGATGAGGGAATTTTGCAATAGATTGTCTCCATAATGAACTGTGAGGGAACAAAATTCAAGACTTTTTAAATCCATGACACAAACATGGTGGAATTCTTTGCCTTCTCTGTTTCAGTCCTTTGAATATTTCAGTGCATTCTGTTCCAAAAGGAAAGGTGACATCATTGCTACCAGTTTAACAGAAATGAACTAATACTGGAAAACTCTACGTGCTTACCTGCAGGTATGGACCTGATTTCATGCATACCAGGTGGATATTTACTAACCACAGGAGTTCTTCTGAAGATGGCACTCCAGAAAGCTTTACACTTTTTTCCACAAATTGCCAAGAATAAGCCTCCCCCAAGGGCTTCAGCATCTTTGAGTGTTTAGTGGCTGTCATCACACTAGTTTTAAAAGTTCTCTCTTTGGATTTCTTCTGTCTCTCATGCGATCCAGAAAGGAAACATTCCCTTCCTCCTCACCTTCCTTCCCTCTTTCCCTCCTTCCTTTCTCCCTCCTTCTCCCTTCCTGCCTTCCTCAATAATAATCAAATAATTATAATAATAACAAAATAGTGTGCTGCAGCAATCTGGGAACCACTGTGGTTTGAATGAAGTGTATGCTCAGAGAGCAGATGGTTTGCCTCAGTTTCTCTTCCCCTTCTGTAGGCTCTGAGCCATATAGAGTTCTCAAGCAGAGTTTCAGCAGGGAACTTCAGTAAGCAGCATCAATGCAGTATGGAAGTGCTCAAAAGCTGGGATGCAATTCCTTTTGTGGACCCAGCTGAGGCTGTTCCTGCAGCTAACAAGCCTCAAGTGGACAGTTACTTCCCTCTTCCTTTTTCAGACAAGAAAAGGAGGATATGAATTTTCAAATGTGTTAGTGCAATATTAAAAGACTCCCTGGGAGTGCCATAGAAGAAGCTGCTGGGAAAACTTGTCACACATGTAGCAGTGTGAGGGCTCATCCCAAGTGAGAGCACGGAACGTTCTCATTAAAGCAATCAACTGAAGACCATGCATACTGGGAGGCAGCATGTTTTTTTCCGCAGACATTTGGAAATGCCTCCGCTCTAGATTCCCCCCCCCC
>JACDJE010000515.1:132762-210392 GCA_016647715.1 Pavo muticus
TTTTTTTGAGATCTTTAAAGCTCACAGTTATCTAACACAGGAAGGAATATGTTCTTCCTCATAAGAGCCAGTAGCCAATCCCAAACCTAAGGAGCACCTTTGAGAAGATTGGACAGAGTGAAAAGGAAAATGGCAACACTGAAGGGAGGAAACCTCGAAGTGCCTTTCACTATCTTTGCTGCAGCCAGGCAGCAGAAGCCTTCTCCTTAAGCAGAACAGATCTGACCAAGCAAAGTACGTTAGTCAGGAAATGAGGAAATATCAGGAGATCAGAGTATCCGTCATTCTGGGTCCAGTGCTGTTGAACATCTTCATTAACAATCTGGATGATAGAGTGGAGTGCATCCTCAGTAAATTCTCAAACGGCATGAAACCAAGGGGAGTAGCTGATTCTCCAGCAGGCTGTGCTACTATCTAGAGGTACCTCTACAGGCTGGAGAGTAGGGCTGGTAAGAATCTCTTGAAATTCAACAAAGTACAAAGTCCCACACCTGCAAAGGAACAAGCAAAGGCACTAGTTAAGACATGTTGGAGACCACCAGTTGAAAAGCAGTTCTCCAAAACCAGGCAAGGAGATCCTTGTGAAAACCGAGTTGAAAGTTGACAGTATTCTTGGCTGCCTTAGGCAAAGTATTGCCAGCAGGTCAAGAAGGGTGATTTTTCAGCTCTATTCAGCACTGGTGAGTCTGCACCCGGAGTATTGTGTCCAGTTCTGGGCCTTCCAGTACAAGAAAGACATGGAAATGTCTTTCCATGCCGTGTCTTTCTCCTAGAGCTGCCAAGATTATGAAAGGACTAGAGCACCTTTCCTGTGAGAAAAGGCTGAGACAGCTGGGAGTGTTCAGCCTGGAGAAGAGGAGACTCAGAGGGATCTCATCGGTGTCCATAAACACCTGAAGGGAGGATGCAAAGAAGATGGAGCCAGGCTCTTTTTGTTGGTGCACAATTCCAGGACAAGAGGAAATGGGCAAGACGCTCCCAATGAACATCAGAAAGAACTTTCTGTGCTGTGTGGGTGACAGGGCAGTAGCACAGGTTGCCCACAGATGTTGTGGAGTCTTCTTCTTGGACATAATAAAAAAATGCTTGAATGCAATCCTTGTAAACTGCTCTGTGTGTCTCTGCTTGTGTAGATGTTGGACCAGATGACACTCAGAGGTCCTTCCAACCTCAACTGTTCTGTGATTCCGATTCTGTGAGGTGAGAGAGGCCTTCCAGCACTGTTATCTCTTGATAAGCAGGGAACAGACTGTACCACAAAAACTGGCATGTCCATGCTCAGAACTCAGAATGTCCTGGAGAAGCCTATGTCCTTCTCAAAGAATAGAGAGTAGGTTGGATACCTGGCAAAAACAAGGATGTGCCTTGATTTCACTGTCCATCCTCTAGGGCAGTACTGTTAAGCTTGTGAATTGCTTGCACAGTCCATCATCAGTAACTTGCAAACCTCCAAAAGAAGAGGAGAAGTTGCACTGTGGCTGATAAGAACATTTCTGCAAATTGGTGCCTGTGTGTTTTAGTCTCATGTCCTCCGAGGCACTGTTCACCTAGGAAAATGATTCCTGGTGCCACACTCCGAGGGCTAAGAATTACTTGCCCTTGAAGCCAGTGTCCACTTATTTCACCCCAGTTACACTACAATTATTCTGTCTTGTGAATTTGCGTAACTGTAGGAATCCCATTTAAGGGGTAGAGGAGTCAATGTGAGACATGGAAAGGTGCACACTGCCCTGCATTCAAGATCCAAACTGACTGTTGATCTTAACTCTGCATTTTTCTTTCTTTCTTTTTTTTTTCCATCAAGATGCTGTGTGTTTTAAATACTGCAGTAAGGTGTTCATAGTGTAGGAGGTAGTTTTCTATTACTGGAAACTTCAGGGATGATCCTTTCAAGGCCAATGTTGCTTCAGATTCAGGAGAGTCAGTGCATAAGAATGTCATCTGCCCAGTCATTTTAAAAAGCCGAAGAATTCATATTCCCTTATCTCTGCAACATATCTGGCCCTCTGACCTGGCAGATGGAATATGTATAATTTATGTATTTGTTTTACTTTTTGCAGTATATGATTTTATCCACACTTTCTTTCCAAGTTAGCTCAGCTATAAGTCTCCTGAGAAACAAAATGGACACTTCTCTGTTAGGCCTCTTAGGGGCTGACTCTCTGTATCCTTCTGTGTTAGAATCTCATTAATACAAACTTCAGGAAGCAAAATACAGTTTCATCTACGGGATCTGTGCCAGATAGGGTGTTTGTTGTGTTAGGCACTGTACAAAGTGAGAAACCACTGCTTGTTTGAGGAATGTAAAGTGGTAAGGAAGTCGTGATTGCTCATCAAGGCTCACACTGAACATCATTTACAGAGATGGGACAGAGATATTTTGACCAGTGCTTTCTGCCCCCCTGCATGCTGTCCAGCAGCGTTCAGCTCAATTGTCAGAAGAGCAGGGGCATGCAGGATGGCTGAAAGCACTCAGGGGCCTTAGAAGAAAAGAAGGAGCAAGTGGACTTCCTTAGGAAACTTATGAGAGAAAACTGGGGGCCTCTTTCCATTCCCTGTCCCACAGAATCCATGAAGAATGGAAAAATACTGCAATCTGATAATCAGTGTGATTAATCTGTAAAAAGGCTGGTTACAGAGATAGTCAGATGAGTTCTTACCTGTATTCTCATGGTTCTAAGGCAAAAGGCTTATTGTCTGAAAATTCATCACTGTAGAGTGGTCAAGAGCTACGTTCAGAGCCATTAGAGGGTGATCCCCTTCTACTTTGTCCAAGTTTTAGTTCCTACATGAGGAAAAGACCTTCCTCCTTGCTCCAAAGCAAGAGGCCACATGGTATTTTTCACTAAGTTAGTGAAGTACATAGTCTCACGTTTATAAAAGACATTGCATCTGACTACATCTGCAACTGTGCGTGCTCACTGAAGAGCTAGATACAGTGTAAAAAAGCAAATTCAAACATTAATGCAGTAATGAGTTTGAGGGATAATAAAGACAGCGCACATTCCAACCTAACTCCAGTGTGGCTATGTCGCAAATATTTAAAAAAAGTAATAAAGTAGCGATCCTGTTTCCATGCTTTTACTTTTCAGAGATTTTCAAAGAACTCATCACCTCCGCAGTTTCACTGAAAAACAATTGCTAACTGAATGGTCAAAATTACTCAAATTATTTCTGTTTCCCCCTTTTTGAGGTTCTTCTTCAGCCCTACCACCTCACTTTCTCTTCAAAAATACAAAAAGTGGGGAAGGTAATGTCTTGTAAGTCACGTTCTGGTCCCTCTGAATTGTTAATTTTATTTTTTCTCATCTCTTTTTCCATCGCACTGGGTAAGTCATTGTTTTTCCTGACTTAAAGTGTATTAACGGACGTCAATGTGTTTGTTGCTCACATTGGAGTTCTCTGAATTTGCTGCTTAATGTTTAATATCAGCACAGGTGTGGAAAATAAAGATCATATTTCATGCTTACTGAATATGACACAGTGATGTTTGGCATTATGGATTTTTGTTGGCATGGTAGAGTTTAATTTGTTTGTTTGTTTTTAGTAGAGTAAATATTGGTAGATCAAATAGTAAATTTTTGAACATGCAGATATTTACAGAGCAAGACAAATACTGTGCAAAGCAGTACAGCAAGGTTTTCTTTGTAGACAAAAGAAAAAGCATTCAGCATTGAGCTAGTATCAGCCTGGTATAAATACTTGGTCACAACAATCTAGCAGGAGATCTGTAGAGTGTCTTGACATCTTACTTCTTGGGCTTAGCACGTACCTTTAATTTGCTAAATTTTCTCACTGAGAGAAACTACATAGTTTCTGTCATCCTAGTGCATTTCTGAACAACAAATTCCACAAAGAATACGCAAGTTATTTAGGAAGAGAGAACAAAAAAATAAATAGGTAAAATCTTGCAATGACTCTAGTAATGGTGAACACAAATTAGGTATTTATACATATAGACCTATCATTCAGGACATTCAAGCGGTCATATTTCTAAAAGATCCCATGTAAATCTCCTATATAGCTGTACCAGCTATGTGCACCAGGATTTGCACCAGCTTTTTTCAGTTTGAAGTCTGACATCATTTGCTCCACACATGATTACCCTGATGACTTGCTGATCCATACAAAAAAGATACGTGCGGCAACTGGCAGTGTTTTACAAGGAATTACAAGAAATCCAAATAGGATCAGATGCCTTAGAGCTCTGACTTTCTATCTTGGCACCAAATGTAGCCACATTTCTTCCTGGATTTTGGTTCATGACAGTCAGAAAGACATGTTCAGCAGCACGATACACAAAATTTATAAAGCACTGAATGGTCTTTGCTTGGTTTAAAGACTGTCTTTTGTACATGTTCTACAGCTTCATCAGTCACTAATACGATGAATGCACAACGGGCCATTTTCTGCAAAACTATTTCTTCCGTATTTCTTCCTTTCCTACAAATCTTTTTTTTTACAAATCTGCATATCCACAGATTTGTAAAGATTCATCAAAGTTTACAGTATAGAGTGGTTGCAATGAACAGCTAACAACTTCATAAATTCTTACCTGTAATAAAAATGAAGCATCTTGGTTATAAAGTGGATGACATGCTTACCAGATAGTCCATGTTTTTGCTCTTCTGTTTAAGCATTTTGAATGCACAGCAGCTGTTCACTCCAGAATAAATTATCAGACATTTATATCTTGGCAAGCAGAATGCAGACGTGTTGAAAGCAGTAAATCAGCTTGTTATCTCACTTTTTTTTTTTTTTTGTTACAAGTCCTTAAAATATTAGCAAAACATATTTATAAGCCCTGGCTCTCACTGAAGCAGTGTTCTACTAAAATGAATTGGAAAGACTGCATTTCTTGAACTGAAGGGCTCAATTTTCTCAGGTACCCAAACCCAGCAGGATCTGGATGTCAAGGGACTGTGTGAGAGTATGTAAAACCTGGATTTTTTGGAATGCGAGGTGAAACACACAATAAATTCTTCCAGTTCTGAATGAATACAGATAGGAATTTGGAGTACCAGCCAATGCAAGCTCGTCCTTCAACTCCTCTCTGTTTTTTAAGAATCCTTTTTAAAACCCTTGTCTTAGCATTAGTGTTGGGATTTTTCATAAGCAACTGGGCACTTCAACATTGTGCCCCTCCTCTCTGTGCCCACTGAAGGTCTTGGTGTGGCTCTTACAGCTTGCCTTACCTGTTGTCTACACCATTATCTTTAGAGGAGTCCTCTGCTCTGCTGACATAAGTGCTCAAGGAGGACTTCACACTGGATATCAAGAAACAAACTGGAAGAAGAAAACCCAGAAGCCCGTGCATGTTGGTCACGCATTCCCCAGGTCAGAGCAGAACATTGTAGAGCAATGATCACTTTTCTTAAGGATCTGTTTTGTTTCGGACAAGTACAGGAAGCCCTTGATAAGAAGAAAGTCACTGACATGCCATTTTACTTTTTGGCACACCTTAAAAACAGAAGTAGAAAGGGTGTAATGTGATATTCTTCACTTCTGTGAACCCTTTATGAATTCATCTCCATGTGGCATTTTAACCAGAGAAAGGCAGGGAAAGCACCAGGAGAAGGAAAAGCAGAAGCAGCGGAAACAGTAGCTGGACCTGCCTAATGAACTCCTTATTCCCTCACAACACATCCTGAAGTGATATTGGGGCTGCTGCATTACACAGAGCTTATGTCTTCCTCTCCTGAACAGGCACTGCTTCCTCAGGAGAAAGTTGGTGGGACCAAAAAGACTGATGACATGTGTGTTAGCCACCCCCTGTAGTGGTGGGCTTGTGCAGCAAGCAATGCCACAATTGCTGGAGCAGGTGTTAAGTGGAGAGAGCTCGGAGCGAGTCATGAGTTGCAGCTTAGTGTGAGGCAGCAGGAGGAGAAAGCAACTGGAAAAATTAATTACTTCACTGAGTGGAGATGCAGAATCCATAGCTGATCCCATTTAGTCTGAGTCAGATGTTAAAAGCTGGTGTTCTTGTTTGGTGCCTTGCCAAAACTATTCCAGTGCTTTTGTGGAGGGTATAGATAAATGAAGCATAGCAGACCTGTGTGCTAATACTGGAATAATTAAGAAAGCACAAAGTACTATGTGAGTACCTTGACACAATGTTCCTGTTAGCCAAAGTGGTATACTGGATCAGGCACAGCTGACCTACAATGAAGAGCCATGTGGAGAAAGTCCCTTTTAGCTTTCTTACTCCCGTGTTAGAGTAGGTTAGCTTTCAAAAGGCGACGAGCATAATTTTGGCATAGAAATAAGGAGAGTGGGAATGCCTGGTACAAGAGAGGAAAGATTTAGACTGGATATAAAGATGAAGTCTTTTACAATAAGCGTGGTGAGGCATTGGCACGGGTTGCCCAGAGAAGTGGTGGATGCCCCATCCTTGAAGACGCTCAAGGTTAGGCTGGATGGGGCTCTCAGCACCTGATGTAGCTGTAGGTGTCCCTGTTCACTGCAGAGAAGTCGGATTAGATGGCCTTAAATTGTTTCTTCCAGCTCAAATGATTCTATGATTCTATAATCAGGGGTGAGGTGGGAACTTCAGCCTCCCTGTACACACCTTGTGCTCTGGTACACAGAGCAGGTGAGAAGCATGGTGGGGTATGTTATTAGCCAGCTATGGTAAACTTCACAGCAGCATCTAATCTGGCCTCCATGTGCTTCTGATACCTGATGGCTTTGAGTTGTACTTAATTATTGGGAATTTCTTACAGTCAGCCAGTTGTCAAAGCAGCATTAAAATCATTTCCAGAGGAGTGAATGATGAAGAAAGAGTATCTGTTACTTGCACAGAGTGAGTATGGAGCTAGGGAAGGCAGTAACTAATAACCCATTGTAGATAACTGAACATCAGAAACCTGATTTTTTTCTTGATTGTCNCTGGCTCATGTTCAGCCGAGCGTCAACCAACACCCCCAGGTCCATTTCCTCTACACAGTCTTCTAGCCACTCCGCCCCAAGCCTGTAGCGTTGCTCGGGGTTGCTGTGGCCAAAGTGTAGGACCCGATATTTGGTCTTATTAAACCTCATCCCATTGGCTTCAGCCCAGCTATCCAGCCTGTCCAGATCCCTCTGTAGGGCCTCGCTACCCCAATGCTTTTAGACAGGTGTTGTGGCAGCTATTACATTGGTAGTGGGATAATGTCAGGCTATTAATGAAGGCATCTAGAACAGGATAGGGTATTAGAGAAGTTACCAAGCCTTCTGGTATTCCTCATGTGAGTGCCATTAGCTGTAATGAGTTTCCTCAACCTCCATAAATCAGATTGAGGTAATAATCCCTTTCTATCGATCAAAATCATACTAGCTTGATAGGTGCCTGCCTGAAGGCGGTAGATATGAGAATATGTTTCTCTGGACACACACATAATAAGATCAGGGATGGTCTAAACTGTGTTTCTTTGTCTTGTTATCTTTATCTGATAAAGACCATATGTATGCCTATAGTCCTACTGACTAACTCCTAAAGTGCATACAGTTGAACAGCCACTGCAGACAGGACACAGGTGTTCACAGTGTTTTCATGGGAAAGCAAAATACACATACCAGATCTATCTATCCACTAGCTGCTTTTTTTCTGTCCCACACATCAGGACCACAATCTCTGCCATTTAACCATGGTTTATGCTGTTTCACAGCTCCCCATAGCAAACCCAGCTGCTTTTCCAGGTTGTGGCTCCAGAGGATCACGAAGACTATCCAGATCTCTCTCATACTTTTTATCCCATCTCCCACATAGATCTTCCATGTGCTTGGGCCCTCCGTGTGGTACTGCAGTGAGGTAGATAACATAATGGGCTGCTTGAGCAGGCTGACCTTGAGACCCAGCTGTGTACTTGTGTTAACGTCCACCCTTGGTGAAGTATGGATATTTGGAATTTAAGATCTGTAAATGTTTAAATGTTAAGTCTGTGTGTCTACAGAAAAGCTCTTTAAACAGAATAGCAACCACCCACACAGTGGGTGTGTGCCTGATAGTGACTAGGCCTGGAAGATTCAGCCCACTGAAATAAAAGCTCTTTTCTCCCAGCAGCATTAGAGAAAATTTAAATGGTTCACTTTTGAATTTTTATTTTATGTGCATTTATTTTCTGCACAAAAAGAAAAGGCTGAAAATTTCTAGGTCATTATCATTCTCTTGCTTGCACCAATTGCAAGACATTTTGTATTAGGAGATCCAGTCTGAATTTGTTGAGGTTCTGGGTATGTCCTTGCAAAAGGTACAATAAATATATCACAAACTGTAACAGCAATACCACAGTTCAAAGGTTTTTCTTCATGTTACAGTGCTCTGCATTGCTATTCTAATAAATTTCACTTTGTGAAGACTCCTGTAGCCAGACAGCTGGATTACTTTTAACCACTGCAGCTTATTGACGTCGTTCCAACCTATTCAGAACATATGAGACAGAGTAATGGCGCTCATACCTCAGGTGGCTAAGACATGAGCAGCACCTACACTATAGCTGGTGCTGCTCAGCCTTATAGTTGCCAAAAAACACCCCTACACAGTCTTACACTTTTTTTTTTTTNGCTCTCCTTTCAACAGCTGAGACATGGAGTGTCTCATGGCAGAATGCAGGAATCCAGAGATGTGATGAGAAAGAATCAAGTTTTAGAATAGGCTCCAGGGATGATCTGGACATCTGTCTTCTCTTGCTTTGATCTTCTTTTATAGTTCATCTTCTTTACATCCATGTGTGGTTTTAACCTAGGATATGGTGGGAAAATGTAACTTTGCCTTGTACAGTGGCTCTCCTTGCCAAGCCTGTAATTAACACCTAAAATGTTGAAAAAATAAAAAGTTTCCAGGAGGAACTCATGCCTCATGCCTCATGGCGGCTGCAGCTTATCATGGGGACTGGAGGGCAGTGCTGAGCTGTGCTTTTAGTTTAAAGCCATTCCCCCTTTTCCTATCACTATCAGACCCTGTAAGAAGTTGGTCTCCCTCTTGTCTATAAGCTCCCTTCAAGTATTGGAAGGTCTCAATGAAGTCTCCCTGGAGTCTTCTCTTCTCCAGACTGAGCAAGCTCCACTTCCTCAGCCTTTCTTCATAGGAGAGGTGCTCCATCTCTCTGATCATCTTCATGGCCTCCTCTGGACACACACCAGCAGCTCCACAACCTTCTTGTGCTCGGGACCCCATCCCTGGACACAGTACTCCAGATGAGGCCTCAGGAGAGCAGAGTAGAGAGGGACAGTCCCTCCCTCTCCCTGTTGGCACCCCTCTTTTGACTCAGCCCAGGATACTGTTGGTCTTCTGGGTTGCAAGCACATGCTGCTGGCTCATTTCAAGCATCTTGTCCATCAGAACCTCCAGGTCTGTCTCTGCAGGCTGCTCTCAATGAGCTCTTTTCTCAGCCTGTACACATATCTGGACTGACTTGACCCATGTGTAACACCTTGCACTTTGCCTTGTTGAACCTCAAGTCTGTAAATATTAATGAGACCAGTGTGGAATTGATGGGAGCAGCTGCTGGAAATCCCTCCTATAAATAACCTATGTGTGTGTGCAAATGTAATTAGCACAACTCACTTCATGCTATTTTCTTTAGTAGCTCTGGAATCTGACAAGACATTATTTTTGTATTGGCTGTTTTGCTCATATCTTTTGGTTTGGGTAGGCTGTGAAAAATCCCTGTTAGCTGCCTCAGCACTGGGACATTTTCTGTGGCCACTGTACCCAGAACTATGCTCTGCTGCTTCTTTGTATTGTGTAGAACCAGTTTGTCTCAATTCCACTGCACTGGTAACTTCTTCATGGTGATTGAAGTTTTTCATTCTGTTTATAACTGGACTTCTGTGCCAAATATAACTATTCCAAGCTTTTATTGTATTGGTGATGTACTGACCTAGACATGAAAGCTGTAGCTATGTTTGAAAAGCTTTGGGATGATTTAAGTATGTTGATTGCATATAGAAACATCATAGATTGCATCTTTGTCCTTTCTGCCTATGGGAACTAACCAGGAGCTGGAGGTGGTAGAGGGGCAACAGATGGGGAAATATATTAATCATACTTAGGGATGTAAAATCCACTGGCTGCAGAGAGCAGTCTGCAATTCCTGCCTGCTGTGCAGGGACTTCCCTATAGTGCATGATGGGAATGAAAGCTATGCGTGTTCCATCTTGAGATAATTTCTTTTCTTCTACTTCTTGGCAGTATCCTAAAATAGGTTGTATAATGAGCACTCTAGAGTGATGTGATTGTTAACTGTGCAGAAATTCCAGTGCACTGACCCCAGAAAATTATCAGAGGAAGGTGTAATTATTTGTAAAGTAAATCAGGCTGGGATTATGAAATGTTTGCTCATGTAATTCCCTTGAAAAGAGGCGGCGTACTGTTACATTTCCATTGACCTTTCTGGGCAGCCCTCTGACGTTCCAAGTGGGTGGAGGGAATGTGGAGGCACTGATTTTATCAACATAGGCATAGAAGAGCCATGCTGCTGAGGATTTCAGGAGAGAGGGGGCACTTATACCTTGCACAGCAAAATAGCGTGTCTTGTCAAGAGGCAGCAACTACATCCACCTCACTTCCTTGCTTGTGGAAGTATATAACACCCTTGTACAATAAAACAGAAGCTATTGAGAAAACCATTTCGTCTCTGATGCCTTTTCTAGCTCATCTTCTGCGAAATAAGGGGGAAATGTCTATAAGAAAACTGTGCATAGTCACAAAATAAATGCCCTCAGAAAATAGGCAGTGTAATGGGAACTGCTAGATGTACTGAGGCCACGTGAGAGAAAGCTGGGTGGGTATAGGTTTTTCTTGGGGGTTATTCTACAGCACATTATTTGTGCTTGCATCAAATTCTGCAAAGTATAAAAGGAGAATGGATTCCCCATAGCTCCACACCACCAAATTTTACCAGTTTGCTGTATTTTGGCAGCAGATTAGTCTCCTTTTTTGTCTCTGGAGTTATAACATAAAAGCTTCAATAAAAGAGAGTGATTTGATATAGTTAGCTAGACATTTACTGCTAAATAAAATACATATATATACATTTTTTAAAGTGTTGTTGACATTCTCATAGAGTTGTATGACTACATACAAGCTGAAAAATCATTATAAAACAAAAACAGAACTAATATGAATCTCAATGAAATAATGTGAGCAGCCAGTGCTGATTTTAATGTTTTGGTTATACAAGATCACAGATGCTTAAGTTCCCCATCAAGCTGATAAATGATAGCAAACTTCTAGTTGCTTTCTGCAGAAGGCCACCACCTACTGCAGTAGACAGAGACTTGATGACACATTTTGACATAAATATTGTCTTCCATACAGAGAAATTGAAGGTGGGGGTCTTTTGGTCTACTTAGAATCACGGAATCATAGAATTTTTTAGGTTTGAAGGGACCCCTAAAGGCCACCTAGTCCAACTCCCCTGCAATGAACAGAGACACTTACACTGAACTAGGTGCTCAGGCACCTCCAGCCTGGCCTTCAGTGTCTCCAGGGATGGTGCATCCACCAAATCATACTCAAATAAGTTATTTAACTCTTTTAAAAGATTAATTTGACATAATAGCACTTTATCCCAGTAAGACTCATTTGCACATTGTTCAATTTAGATCAAAAGAATCCCACCAACAGAGTGAAATCTTCCCATTAAATAATTTCTGTAAAGCCAGGAAAGTGCTAAAGACAAACAGCAACAAAGCCTATGTTTCCTGCAGCTACCCTTAACAGAAACTTAAGCCGTGCGATGTGTCCCAATAAACCATCAGCCATGGTAGTTAAGGTGCTTAGAGTAGCCACATGTTGCTCTGGCCACCAGCATTTTATGAAAAGAAAAACTTCCAGTGTAAAAGCAGAGAGAGTGCCATACTTCAGAATTCAGTTGGCAAAAGGCCCCGGGTGCAGGTAGTGCTGAACCTCCATCAGGGACCAGGAGTCACAGTCCTCGTGGTCCAGCAGGGATTGCTGGGGACAGCAAGGCAGGTATGGACATCATGGGTCAGGGTAACATGGCATCATAAATCCTCATGGTGGGTTCCCTTGTGTCCATCCCTGCTTCACACCAGCAAACAGCAGAGTTTGCTGAGAAATGAGTTTGGTTTCTGTTGAAACTGGGTGTTGTTCTCCATTGACGGTTCCCCTCAAAAACTAGTTTTGCATAAAGAACAGCATCTCAAGATATGACTTCACCCTGGAAAACTGTTGGATTTCCCTGATTCCAAGATTTTGCTTTTTTCCTGAGGAATGCCCAGTGAATGCACACTGCACATAACAGCCTCCTCTGAAGTTGGGAGCAGAAGGCTGCTTTCATCACACTGCTTGTTAGCAGCCTTTTGTGAACCATGGTGAGCAACAGCTTGGGAACTGGCTGCAAATTGTGGAGGAAATAGAGAAATACTCTAAAACCAGCAGTCGAGCTGAGCTGCACTGCAAAATCAGATGTCTGATGTCAGCAATTACATTGTACTGCAAATTCAAGTGTCTGATGTCAGCAATTACACTGTATTGCATATCCTCCTTGTTAAAAACGGTTGATGCCTGTCAGTTATCTGTATTTTGCAGACACAGATGGGCAGCACTTGGACTATAGAGACTCCTGTGTTTACCATAAGCTGTTGCAATAGCAGTTATTTCCCGATTATACTTATCTTCAAGAACACCAACTCCCTGCTTCTCGTGCAGTGCATACTCTAGCAGTATGTCCAAAAGGCCAACTGCCTATTATTTACAAATAGTTCAAACCAGTAATTACTAAACCAGCTTTTGGTAGTTTTGAAAGCTGTATTTCAGGTTGTTTTTTTCCACAGATGAAGATTAAACTTGCTTCTCTCTAAGGGACTCTGCCCAAGGCCCGAAGTTTTGCCAGCATTGGAGATATAATCACAAAATCGTAAGTGTTGCAATTTTAGGTTGATTTTTTTGGCAACTTCCACAGGCAGCTTTAGTAATTTTAGATCATCTCTAAATTGATTATATTGTTTGTGTCTATTTCGAAGCTGCATCAAGCGCTTGGCTGGCTACATTGCACAAATTCTTCTGAACTTCTGGAAAAAACCTATTCTAGAATATGCTGGCTCTCAGATTTTGTTAGAGATGCCTGAAGCCACATCTAAATATGGAAGTTAATTTGGACTAAAATAGTCTGTGGATTAAAAGTAGAGTGGCTACTTTCAATTAACATTTTATATTGGCACCACACTATGCATGTGGTGTAGTGGAAGCCAAATTGGCATTCTTTCACATGCAGTGAATAATGGCCTTAAAATACATATGGTCCTGGCAAAGCAGAGAGAACAGCAATTGCTCTCAAAGATCTTCAGAGATTTGGCTGTTGGTGCCCAAAATGTTATCCTCTGACTTCAGCTGGCTTCAGCATGAAGATCAACTCACTTGCTCAGGCACATGTGCCCTTCCAGACTCTTTGAAACTTGGAACTGAGTTCTTTCAATAGGTAGATTATTGAAAGAATTTCCCTATTTAAAGATTACTAAAGAACTCCTGTAACAGACATCTCTTTGGTCTGTTTGTTTCCTAGATGTTAGGACAAGGACCCATCATCTCCCCAAATCTCTAGGTCACACCTGTTTTCCAAATCACATAGATCAAGAATGAATGTAAGCATGGAACTAGAAAAGTACAGGCCCAAGGTTCAGCTTCAGCAAAGCAATGACAGCTCTTCTGCATTTCAGTTACCAACAGATATTTTTAAGCCTCATATGAATGCGTGTCTCCTGCTTGTGGTCATTTGCACACAGTCAGTCAGGTTTGGTGCTCTCTCTGAATCACAGAATCACAGAATCACAGAATCACTAAGGTTGGAAAGGACCTATAAGATCATCTAGTCCAACCATCCACCTATCACTAATGGTTCTCGCTGAACCATATCCCTCATCACAACATCCAAACGTTCCTTGAACACCTCCAGGGTCGGTGACTCCACCACCTCCCTGGGCAGCCCATTCCAGTGCCTGACCACTCTTTCAGAGAAGTAGTATTTCCTAATATCCAGCCTGAATCTTCCCTGGCACAGCTTGAAACCATTCCCTCTAGTCCTATCACCAGTTACACGAGAGAAGAGGCCGACCCCCAGCTCACTACAACCTCCCTTCAGGTAGTTATAGAGAGCAATAAGGTCTCCCCTGAGCCTCCTCTTCTCCAGACTGAACAATCCCAGCTCCCTCAGCCGCTCCTCATAAGGCCTGTGCTCCAGACCCCTCACCAGCTTTGTTGCCCTTCTTTGAACACGTTCCAGGGCCTCAATGTCTTTCTTGCAGTGAGGGGCCCAGAACTGGACACAGTACTCAAGGTGCGGCCTCACCAGAGCTGAGTACAGGGGGACAATTACTTCCCTGCTCCTGCTGGTCACACTACTTCTGATACAAGCCAGGATGCCATTGGCCTTCTTGGCCACCCAGGCACACTGCTGGCTCATGTTCAGCCGAGCGTCAACCAACACCCCCAGGTCCATTTCCTCTACACAGTCTTCTAGCCACTCCGCCCCAAGCCTGTAGCGTTGCTCGGGGTTGCTGTGGCCAAAGTGTAGGACCCGATATTTGGTCTTATTAAACCTCATCCCATTGGCTTCAGCCCAGCTATCCAGCCTGTCCAGATCCCTCTGTAGGGCCTCGCTACCCCAATGCTTTTAGACAGGTGTTGTGGCAGCTATTACATTGGTAGTGGGATAATGTCAGGCTATTAATGAAGGCATCTAGAACAGGATAGGGTATTAGAGAAGTTACCAAGCCTTCTGGTATTCCTCATGTGAGTGCCATTAGCTGTAATGAGTTTCCTCAACCTCCATAAATCAGATTGAGGTAATAATCCCTTTCTATCGATCAAAATCATACTAGCTTGATAGGTGCCTGCCTGAAGGCGGTAGATATGAGAATATGTTTCTCTGGACACACACATAATAAGATCAGGGATGGTCTAAACTGTGTTTCTTTGTCTTGTTATCTTTATCTGATAAAGACCATATGTATGCCTATAGTCCTACTGACTAACTCCTAAAGTGCATACAGTTGAACAGCCACTGCAGACAGGACACAGGTGTTCACAGTGTTTTCATGGGAAAGCAAAATACACATACCAGATCTATCTATCCACTAGCTGCTTTTTTTCTGTCCCACACATCAGGACCACAATCTCTGCCATTTAACCATGGTTTATGCTGTTTCACAGCTCCCCATAGCAAACCCAGCTGCTTTTCCAGGTTGTGGCTCCAGAGGATCACGAAGACTATCCAGATCTCTCTCATACTTTTTATCCCATCTCCCACATAGATCTTCCATGTGCTTGGGCCCTCCGTGTGGTACTGCAGTGAGGTAGATAACATAATGGGCTGCTTGAGCAGGCTGACCTTGAGACCCAGCTGTGTACTTGTGTTAACGTCCACCCTTGGTGAAGTATGGATATTTGGAATTTAAGATCTGTAAATGTTTAAATGTTAAGTCTGTGTGTCTACAGAAAAGCTCTTTAAACAGAATAGCAACCACCCACACAGTGGGTGTGTGCCTGATAGTGACTAGGCCTGGAAGATTCAGCCCACTGAAATAAAAGCTCTTTTCTCCCAGCAGCATTAGAGAAAATTTAAATGGTTCACTTTTGAATTTTTATTTTATGTGCATTTATTTTCTGCACAAAAAGAAAAGGCTGAAAATTTCTAGGTCATTATCATTCTCTTGCTTGCACCAATTGCAAGACATTTTGTATTAGGAGATCCAGTCTGAATTTGTTGAGGTTCTGGGTATGTCCTTGCAAAAGGTACAATAAATATATCACAAACTGTAACAGCAATACCACAGTTCAAAGGTTTTTCTTCATGTTACAGTGCTCTGCATTGCTATTCTAATAAATTTCACTTTGTGAAGACTCCTGTAGCCAGACAGCTGGATTACTTTTAACCACTGCAGCTTATTGACGTCGTTCCAACCTATTCAGAACATATGAGACAGAGTAATGGCGCTCATACCTCAGGTGGCTAAGACATGAGCAGCACCTACACTATAGCTGGTGCTGCTCAGCCTTATAGTTGCCAAAAAACACCCCTACACAGTCTTACACTTTTTTTTTTTTTTTTGGAAAGTTTTCATTGGAAATATAACCATGTCAAGTTGTCCCGAAATGAAGACAAAATCCAGTCAACACAAAATTATCTCATGAAGTGTTTTCCAATGAATATTTTTCTCTGAACCTGTGATCCTGTGAGGTTTCATTGCAGTAGCTTCAAAGACAAGTTGTGTAACCCAACTGGAGGCAATCACGTCCATGCTGCTGGTCACATTCATTACCAGATAACTGAGAAAACTTCCAGGACTGTTATCAATGAATTACAGAATTTTTTACTACTGAATTAATGAGTATTCTTTCTTTCATCTGCATCTGCAGGGAACTTGTGGGAATGGATTTGGGAACCATTCATATTTCATTGGTTTAGCCATGTTAATTTCTGTGTATATGGAGCTCACCAATCTCTAAAATGCACTTGCTCTTGGTACAACTGATTTAGCCTGAATATGATAAATGCACTAGCTCTGCTTATTAAGAAGCGCTTATCAGATGCATTACCTCCTGCAGACTTACAGCCAACCTGAGCCTCTTGCACTATTTCCAGAACCTAAAGTGTCTATATGCCACCATAACGCTAAATGTGAACATGTAATGTGTGATAATCTCAGATAAATATCAAGCTAGACACTGGGACAGGTCTTTTTTTGCTTTAGATGGTGCTTGCATAAAACATGAATGAAAAGCTTTTATTTTAGGGGTGGAGGACAGTTTACTAGAGACAGTTTGCTTATATTTCACTTAGTGACCTTTTGCAAACAAAATTAATGTTTTGGGCTCACTTCTAGCCTAATTATGTCTTTGGAGAGGGAATGGAATAGCAAGAGACCATATAAGTGTCATTGCTCAAGGGACTTTAGGGAAAGATTTTGCTTTAACTGTAAGTGGAAAGAAAATATTCCACAGTTCATTTTCACATATATTTTCTTCAGCTTGGGCACTTACTGATGTGTGTTGCCTGATGTGGAAAAATCATCAGCACAGGGTACACAGTCATGAGGATCTGGGGCCCTGGCACAGGCTTGCTGTGGGATCTTAGGGAAAGCATCTGTGCTGTGCATCTGTCTTGTCTGTTTCCACTTCTTGTCTCTGTCTGTTAAATATCTACTGTACTACTGATTCAAGCCATATACACACTGGAAAAGATAAAATTTCCTGTTCTCCAATACCTGTCACATAACCATGTGAAGTAGATACTTTGGATCACAGGAGATAAATGTATCATATCTTAGCCTACCACATTTCTTTGGTAATGGCTGTTTTCTTTTGCTTTAAAACAGTGCGCATGGTCTACGTTTATTTAGTTCAATGAATAGGGAACTAAAATTACGGCAAGCTAATACCACCTTAAATGTGACAGAATCTTAGTTGCCATAAGTTGAGACAAATTTCAGCTGGATCTCTGCCACTTTGCATGAGTGAATTCTATGGTTTTTTGCCTCTTTTTTCTCGAGAAGTTTGTGGCCCTAGTGTTTCAGCAGAAATGTTCTCCTTGTTTCTGTAACATCTGCCTCAGATGGGGAGTGTCAGTCTGTCAGAACATCTATTCTTCATTTCTTGATGAGGCTCTCTGCTAGAATAAGTCTTTTTGTTTTTTGTAACATGAACCAAATCAAAGCCTCTGAATTATATCACCTTATAAAAAGCTTGTTCTTCAGCTATTTGAAAATGTTAAGACTGTGCTGTATTTATATAGGACCCTGCTTTATTGAATTACTCTCCTATATAGGGCTGAAATCACATTGTTATGCAGTGCAAGAATATCTCTTTCCCAGATCTGTTAAACTTCAGCCTATAGATGTCTAAAAAAAAAAAAATCACTTGAAAACTTTAAATGAATCTTTAGCTCAGTATTATTTTTGAGAAACCATTTATAGATTGCCAATTACCTAACTAGAATCAGGCATTCTTCCATGGAAGACTTGAAGAGAATCTGTTTTATTTCCTCTTTGAATCCTTGATTTATTGCAAGTTTTTCACTGTAGAATAGTTGGATTATTGTTGCTTATAACAGTGTGTCTATTCTCCAGAAAATATGCTTACTTGCGTAAGTACTACACCTTTTAGAGCTGTATTATGTTTAAATTTGCTTATAATATATTAGCCTCTAGGTAAGTATTTGTAATGTAGCAAAAGTATAGACTATAATTAGACTCTTCTACTCTTTGAAGAGAAAGCTACATTTAATCAGCAAAGCACAAGTGTTCAGGTCCTCTTATAGATCAGATCACCCTTACTCAAATGCTATGTTCCTCATAGACTGAGATGGGATGGTGATGTCATAGCAAAGGTGCAGAGGAAAGGCCGAGTCTGATCATGTGCTATCCTGCCTTCCCCTGAAGATATTTGGCATTTCAAAAAGAAAAAGAAGAGCTGAAGTAGAAAATGAAATCCTCAACATAGTGGATTGTTACAACTTTTATCTTTATAATCATTTGCTAATGATTGAGATCCTCAAACAATGATGAAGATGAACTAATTATGTGTATGCACAGCATGAGACAGCTTAGTCCCAATGGCTTAAAACTATAATTGCAATGGCCCCATGCCATGGTACCTGGGCTAGGACTGAAGAGCTCTGAATGTAATGTGAAATTAAACGACAGAGGATTAGCTTGTGAAAAACAATGCTGTTTCTCAAACACTGCTGAAATGCATGAGAATAGACAATCAAAACACCATATATACTAATAATTATATACATATACATAAAGTATATAATATAGTATCTATTGTATATATATTTATATACATAAGCATATATATAATGTATATAATGTATATACATATATATGTATATATAATATATACAATGTATTATATATATTGTATATGTATTGTATGTAGTATTTGTGATATATAGTACATTATATGTTACATATTATAGAAACAGGAGGGAAATCAACTTTCTACATGGGTAGATGATGATAGACAGGGGGGAATGTTTTTAAATGAAAGGAGAGAACTTTTAGATTAGATGTCAGGGGGAAATTTTTCACTGGGAGAGTGGTGAGGTGCTGGAACACGTTACCCAGGGAGCTTGTGGGTGCCTCATCCCTGGAGCTGTTCTAGGCCAGGTTGGATGGGTCTTTGTGCAATCGGACCTAGGGCTTGATCTAGTGGTTGGCAACCCTGCCTGTGGCAGGGGTGTTGGAGCTTGATGATACTTGATGTTCCTTCCAATCCAAGCTATTCTGTGATTCTATGATTCTATGTTTCTACGGTTTTATGATTTTATATAATTAAGGAATAAATGGTAGAATAACGTGTAAATGTTGAAATGGGCAATGGAAACCGCATTGGATTCCTTCTTTATTTTGCGAATAATTGTGCCTTTGCTCTCAGTGGGACTGTATAAATTTTTTATCAGAAAAAGTATCCTACAGTTATTTAATTAAATTGATGTTTAAAGTGGAGCAGTAGCAACTTTGGACCTAAAGTTAGTGAAGTCTTCTGAAATGAAGCAGGTTTCTTTAAAATGAATTTATCTTTGATAAAAGGAGCTTTGAGATTAGAGAGGCATCCTACACTCTATACCCTACACCCTACCCTACTAAGCAAATCTCAGTGGGTTGTTTTTCTCTCCACATCATTGAGGAAGGTAAATAACACCTTAACTGTCTTTACTGGCCTCTACATTTTTGTATAGTAGTTACCAGTAGATGTTTCAATTAAATTCACTCAATGTTTCTTACAGACATTTCTTTCTTTCACATAACTAAAACTTTACATGACATGCATTCAGTTTCATCTTGGGGCAAAGTAATTTTTTTTTTTCAAAACAGTTTAGTTGCCTTGTGTCTAAAAGGCAACAGGTTTTTATCCACAAGTGCTCACATCTTTGGAGGGCTGACGATGGGACTAAGTTATCTAATTATCTTAGTGGTCTTTTCCAACTTGAATGATTCTATGGTACTATGATCCTCCTAAAATATGGAACTAGAGCGATTAATTAGAATCGAAAAAATGTAAATTGTAATTGTAATTGTAATGGTCCTCAAACCTGTCAATAAGTAATTTCAGGATGATCATTTCATCATCATATGTGAGGAAAAATAGCTAGACATTTCTCTGCAAAGAGCTGGGAGAGTTCATGCATGTGTCTAGTACTGTACTAACCAGAAGAAAAATTTCAAACACACCAGAGTACTATACAAAAAAATATCACGTGTGGTACAAGGGGCAAGACATTAGGATACTAAATGGGGAGGTTGGTGGCCCTGCCTGTGGCAGTCAAGTTGGAGATTGATGATCCTTGAGGTCCCTTCCAGCCCGGGCCATTCTGTGATTCTGTGTGATATTAAGTCTTGAAAGTTGCTGACCTCTTCTTAGTTTCAACTGGTTACTATTTGCCCATAGGCTGCAGGTAAGATTGAGTGGGTTAGCCTTGGCTTTGTGTCTATGCAGATGGAAACTGAGAAAGTTTATGTTTTGACAAGCTTACAGTTAGATACCTGAATCCAACAAGTGTGTGGGATTGTAATATGTGGATAAAGAGAGGGAATAAACTGAAGATCACTAAGGAGTTGAGCAGTTAAAAAAAAAAAAAAATGGATTAAAGGTTCATTTTTCAAGATCTTGTTCTTTAATCTGATTTTACTCAAAGCAATTAGTTTACTATCAGCTCTGAAGCTGTATATGTCCTGCTCAAGGAGCCAGGAAGTTGTCTGGCAAGTTATCTGATCTTAATGATGATGGCCATGGAATCCTGGAAATTCAGACACTACACGACAGAAATTTTAAGAAATTTCTCCCAGTGCTAGCACCAGCAAAATAACTATTTTCTCTTCACAGATTTATTTGTTTTATAAGAAAGCAGATCCCTAACTACTAAAGACCATGTGAACTTACTGAGACAGGCTTTGTCTTTTGATTTGTTGTTACCAGATGATAAAAGGCCAGACATGGGTGATGATATACACAAAGGGGAGGGAATCCTGTTGGTACATTTCCAATCAAATATTTATTATTTCTGCCAACATGTCCTGTCACAGTCCTACTCCAGTGTTCTCAAAAGGAGAAATATCTTGTGAGTTTTTCCTTTATATTTACCAGATTTGGATCCACCTGATTTTTTTCTTCTTTTGGATAGAGTCACGTACATAGAAAATTTGTATTCACTGGATCAGTGAAAAGAAACTTGATATCTAAATTAGCTGTCCTTGTAATCTATTTAAGTGTATATTCTAAAGTTTATGAACAAAATTCACACATTCCAGTTAAAGTGTTTAATTATGTATTTTTAAAGTTGAGTTTAAGTTTTTTACCACAGTGTGCTGCTAACACAGATAACTGTGTGGAGGTACTAGTAGTTATACCTTGTATGTGAGCTGGTTCTTCAGCACCATTTTTGTTGAGGGCAAATTTATCCTCTGCAAAACACACTTTGGTCAAAATCCTGGTGAATGCTAAAATAATTTATAAATACTACGGTTGTGACTTGGCTAGAAAGGTGAATATTTACATCAGAGAAACAGCTGTGTATCAAGCGATAGTCTCTAGAAACATCTAGCCTATTCCACAGTACCTGAACAGGGTCAACTTTATTGACACAGTGTTCTTTTAGACTTTGAACTCTTTGAAAGTGTAGCATGAACTAGGTGTTTTGTGGGGCAGAAAAAAGGAACGTGTAAATGAATGGAAAGAGTGCATTTTGCTTTTGGTCAGGGTTTGCTTTCTGCTTTTCTTCCTCTGCCTGACTGTACTCTTCTGGAGTTTATTCCTCACACCTCTCCCTGACACATCCAACAGAAGGCCTTGGTATAATCCTGTTACTCTGCTTATCACAGACAGACACAGCATCTGTCGTCATAGGTAGGAAAGAGGAGCAATATGGAGGCAAGGCAGCTGTTGATATAACTGAAGGCTCTGGTATCAGTCCTCTGAATTAGATGGAGAAAGAAGACAGTGAGATGATATTTTTAGAAAGCAGGAGGCTGGAGAAAATTACCTCATGCTTGAAGTCTCTGGGTTTTATCATTTTAAAGTCTACAGTGATAAAAGAAAATATGGAAATGGCATCTTTATACATCTTTCCATGTCCTTATTTATCCCTCATCATTTTCCCACCCTCATTGACTTCTGGTCTTAACAACTGGATCATTGAAGACCTTTAATCATAACTAGTTCCACAAACATTTTGTTTTTCACCTGTCTCCGGGAGGTCAGTGGCACATAATTTCAGGCTAATTAATAGAAAACAGAGCCAAGAAAAAGGATGAAGAGTTGGATTTTTAGTTGCGCTCAAAATCTGTCTCTTCTTTTTGCCACTGATGTCCAAAGTAACTCTTTGAATTTTGGTATTGCTCTATTACCACCAGTGTCCATGCTAAAACAGCTGGAGATTTTAAGGAGAAACAGAGGTGGGTGAAAGCTCAGCTCTCCTGAGAATGCCTAAATGGGCCTGATCTGGAGCTTGTTGTGATCAACAAAAAATAACTTCTTGTCTTCATCTGTGTTTTTGTCAGCTGGCAGAATGCATCAGTAATTGTTTTTACAGTTCTCCAAGGTTCCTGCCTCTCTTCTGCTCTGCCTTTATTTCTCCTTTCAGGGACCACCTGGGCACTCACAGAGCTTCCAAGTTGGACCTTTGTGCCGCTAATCTTTCTTGGCTTTTTTGACTTCAGTAGTGTTTGACTGATATGGCTGCATTAAAAGAAAGCCTGCATATTCATAGCCCCTGCACCCGCAGCCCCTAGTGCAAGCAGAATGCAATATTATTATCTCAGCAAATGAGGTAGCAGTGCATCACCTGAGGTATAGTTGCTTTACTGTGGCCTGCAGAAAAGGTTGCAAGGCAAAAAGCACTAACAGAGGGAGAGCAAATGGATTACATTTATGTATATATATCTATATACTGGCAAGCATAATGTTTAGCATCCAGGTCTTGTTTTTTCACTGAGTGCTCCACTGTTTGATAGCTAGTGATATTCAGGAGCTGAGAGCAACTGGAGCATAGGAAGTTCCTCACAAGTGTGCGCAAGAACTTCTTTACGGTGAGAGTGACGGAGCACTGGAACAGGCTGCCCAGGGAGGTTGTGGAGTCTCCTTCTCTGGAGATATTCAACACCCGCCTGGACTCCCACCTATGCGACCTGGTCTAGGGAACTTGCTTTGGCAGGGGGGTTGGACTCGACAACCTCTGGAGGTCCCTTCCAACCCCTACGATTCTGTGATTCAGTGAGAATTCAGGAAAAGGTACATCCACAGCTGAGATTGTCTGCAGACTTTCAGGGATTATGCTGAATTGGGAAAAGGTTATTTAAATGTTGAAAATACTTCTCTGGAAAATCATAAATATTAAAAATATTACTCTATACTGTAGTTTTCTAAGGAAATGAACATTAGAATGTCATGTGTAGGTGGGTACCTCAGTAAGTCTAGCTGATTTCCCTGTATTTCCCAATGTTTATGCCTCCTGATGAGCTTCAGCTAAATTTGGCGGTAGAGCTGTAATCTCCATACTTTTGAGGTTCTAAAAGTACTTTTTCATGTAGACTAAACTATCTAGAGAACTAATATGAATTATCATAATTTCTTCTTCACTTTGCAAACTACAGTCTGAGCCCAACATTTGTAGAGCAAGGTAATGAAACCAATTGTTTATCATTACAGCTCATGAGTATCTTCTTGAGCAATATCTTGAGAAATACAAGTGATAGATTTTTATTGCAGCTAAACTCTTTTTTGTTACCCAGGCACACATTTTGAAAGGAATATTAATTGCTTTAGTACTCTGCAGATGAATGGATGTTGATTACCCTGGTGACTAACTGGCCATATACTCTCCTCCAGTGACTGCAATGTGTATAGTACAAAACTGATCATGTATGATGGTTTTGTAGTGAAACCACTGCACATGTACTAATAGTCAAATAACCAAATTCTGTCTTTGTTCCACAGTTGCGACCACTACAGCTGTAAGGCTGTAAGTTTTGGCACTCTAGTGTGTAATGTCTCTTAGTTTTGGCTCTCAGATCAGAGTCTTTGAGTTTTAATTAGCACTTCTAATAATTTTGATGGCTTTGTCGACTTAAGTAGTTACATGCTTGAGTATTTTGCTGAATTAAGATCTGACCTGTAAGCTTTCTTATTTTATCTAGTCAGTGTTTTCTGAGCTCTAAGGAAGGCAAGTCGAGAGAGGTGATCCTGCCCCTCTGCTCTGTGCTGGTGAGGCCTCACCTGGAGTACTGCATCCAGGTGTGGAGTCCTCAGTACAGGAAGGGCATTTATCTGTTGGATCATGTCCAGAGGAGGGCCGCAAAAATGATCCAAAGGATGAAACACCTCTCCTACGAGGACAGGCTGAGAGAGCTGGGGCTGTTCAGCCTGGAGAAGAGAAGGTTGCAAGGTGACCTGATAGCGGCCTTTCAGTACCTAAAGGGGAGCTACAGGGAAGAAGGGGACAGGCTCTTTGCAGGGTCTGTGGTGATAGAACAAGGAGAAATGGTTTCAAGCTTAAAGAGGGGAGATTTAGCTTGGACATAAGGAAAAAATCTTTTACAGTGAGGGTAGTGAGGCACAGGTTGCCCAGAGAAGTGGTGGGTGCCCCATGCCTGGAGACTTTCAAAGCAAGGCTGGATCAGGCACTGGGCAACCTGATCTAGTTGTGGTGTCCCTGTTCATTGAAGGGGAGTTGGTCTAGATGGCCTTTAAATGTCCCTTCCAACTCTAAGGGTTGTATGATTCTATGAATATTTTACTTTAAGGTTGAAAGACCTACCTGATTGGAGTGAGCACCTAATCACACAGAATCACAGAATCACAAGGTTGGAAACGACCTGCAAGATCATCCAGTCCCATTCCTATTAGTACCACAAGCTACTAGACCATATCTCGTAGCTCCTCATCCAGGCGCCTCTTGAACACTGCCAGGGATGGCGACTCCTCCACCTCCCTGGGCAGGCCATTCCAGTGCCTGACCACCCTCTGAGAGAAAAAGTTTCTCCTAATGTCCAACCTAAACATCCTTTGGTACAACTTCTGGCCATTTCCTCGGGTCCTACTATTTGCCTGGGAGAAGAGGCCAGACCCTTTTTCATCACAACCTCCCTTCAGGAAGTTGTAAAGTGCAATGAGGTCTCCCCTGAGCCTCCTCTTCTCCAGACTAAACAATCCCAGCTCCCTCAGCCGCTCCTCATAAGGCTTGTGCTCCAGACCCCTCACCAGTTTCATTGCCCTTCTCTGGACACAATCCAGGGCCTCAATGTCTTTCTTGTAGTGAGGGGCCCAAAACTGAACACAGTACTAGAGGTGCGGCCTCACTAGTGCTGAGTACAGGGGGACGATTACCTCTCTGCTCCTGCTGGCCATGCTATTTCTAATGCAGGCCAGGATGGCATTGGCCCTCTTGGCCACCTTGGCACACTGTCGGCTCATGTTCAGCCGAGCATCAACCAACACCCCCAGGTCCCTTTCCTCTTCACTGTCATCCAACCACTCATCCCCAAGCCTGTAGCGCTGCATGGGGTTATTGTGGCCAAAGTGCAGGACCCGACACTTGGCCTTGTTAAACCTCATCCCATTGGCTTCAGCCCAGCGATCCAGCTTATGTAGATCCCTCTGCAGGGCCTCCCTACCCTCAGGCAGTTCGACACCACCTCCCAACTTGGTGTCATCTGCAAACTTACTCAGGGTACACTCAATACCTTCATCCAAGTCATCAATAAAGATATTAAACAGGATGGGACCCAGCACTGACCCCTGGGGGACACCACTTGAAACGGGTCACCAGCTGGACTTAACTCCATTGACCACCACCCGTTGAGCACGGCCCTCCAACCAGTTCCTTATCCAACGGAGGGTAAAACTGTCCAAGCCACGGGCAGTCAGTTTCCGCAGAAGGATACTGTGAGAGACTATGTCAAAGGCTTTGCTGAAGTCTAGGTAGACTACATCGACAGCCTTTCCCTCATCTAATATGTACGTACAAAGACATTCTAGAAAATGTTGTTCAAGAAAAGGAATTTATTATTTTTTTTAACATCATTGGCAAAAGTAAAAAAGAAATAAGAAGTAACATCTGAAAAAAACTTCTGCCCCTGGCAGGAGGATTTCTGGGAGCCTACTAACTTGCTTACTGTAGATAGAAGTTCTATAAAAGATTGAGTTTTAAGGTGCAAATCTAGTACAGCTTTAAAATAACAAACACTGCAAAGTATGAATGATTTACAACACTGTTACAGAAACTCTAGAAACATTGATGTCATGTGACATCAATGAACCAAACCTTCTAAAGCTGGACCACTACTTTCAGTAGAAATAAGTACTCTGGGGGAGTATTTTGCAAGGTGTCCTGTATGTAAGCTGCCTGTGACCTAAAAGCCTCTTTGCTCCTGTACAGAAAGGTCCTCTTTACTCTACAGGTACCTTTTGCATTTGGCACAATGGAGATTGAACTCTTGAGTGAAGGATTTTTATAACACCTCCTGGCTTATAGACCTAGCTGGAGGAGTGGTTCAGCTTCAAGCACTGCCTGCATCATGCTTTACCTGAGGTGCTCTCAGAGAGGCAGGAGCTGCAAATGAAAGCCCCACCAAAGCATTGTGAGAGTAGTGTTATGAGCAGTGTTTATGGCTGAAGCTAAGCAGTGGTTTATCTGGCTAGGACACTATTGAGTGATGTAACTCTCATTCCTGCAGTCACGTAACCCAGTTCATTTCCCAGATATACCAAAAGGTTAACTTGCTAAATGTCAGTGAAGTGACTGAAAATGAATGTTTTTCCCTGTTCCATACATTCTGTTCTCAAAACCTTTTTGACGTATAGGGGGACTGATGCTGAAACTGAAGCCAGTAATACAAATACTGGTGCTCAGTATTTGTCTTCATTGTTTTGTCTTCATTAGCTGGGTAGGTTGTCAAGAAATGAGTGTATTAACTATATTTTGAAGGCTACGGAAAGTTAACTTTCAGATGGCTCTAAATTCTGTCACATTTTATTTGGGTAAAAGAAAAGTGAAGATGTGATGTAGTGGCTAATAAATGTTAATGTTAATTACAGAAGTTACTGAAATGGCCATCTCTGCTACCTGTGTGTGTCAAAGGCTATTCCTTTGGATACAGACCTTCCTTTGGTTCCTTCATCCAGAGAACAGTTATGAAGTGAAAGGAAGTGCTGCTGATACAAAGGAATTTGTTAAGACTGGATATGCCCTTGTCCTGGAGGGCTTCACGGCTTAGACAGTGAAGTGAACATTGTGTTAGTTTAAAAGAAAAAAGCAAACAAAGGAACAACAGCAGTGCCTTGCTTTCCATGAGTGGGAGGATTTGGGTGTTGGTCTCAAGAGGGGTTGATTCACACAAGTCCATAGTCACATCACTAAAGCTGTGAGACATTCCATCAAAGGTGATAGATATTTCAGCTTTTAAAACAAAGTGTTTCTTCAAACCCAGTTGTTGTGGTTTAATCCAGCAAGCAGCTCAACACCACACATCCCTTTGTTCACTCCTCCCACCTCCCATTGGAATCTCCTGATTCACTTCCTTATTTCATCCTTTCCATCAGCTGAAAAAATTCTGCTATTGCATGTGAGAGGGACCTGGCTCTGGGCAAAAGAAGTTTAGGGAGAGCTTGGAGTTGTCTCAGGACACAGTGCTTTTGCATTCATACACTGGCAAATCTGGAAGAGGCAGCAGTAAGGATGTCAGTATAAAGGACTGACAAGCTGAGTTCCAGGGCTGTGTTCTTCACATTCAGTATATCTGTTGGCTTAAAGGCTTTGGTCTTTGAGGTAACTGGTATACTGATGCCTTCTTATCTCTCACAGACTGGTAGAACTTAATTAATCAACATTTCTGAACAGTGAATTCTTCCTCTGGTAGAAGCTATTAAATTTCAGAGCAAAATAAGAATAATCGTGGCATGTTCAAGTTAGCTCTACTTTGGTATAGGTGTAAACAGAATGAGTTACACTTGCTACATCATAGGGGATATCTGGGTTATTGCAAATGCTACAATCCTTTTCCTTTGGATTTCTGAGCTATTTTTATTATACTAATTCTGATTAAAATATTAAGTCTGATTGTCAGCTCTAATCCATGCTTCATCCCTGCATATCTGGCAGTGTTAAATGCTATGTCTAGTCTGAAAGCATTTAAAAACACTGCCACTCCGAAGGAAATTGTGAGGAAAACATCCAAGCTACAGACATTTCTCCATCTATGCAAAGGGAAGAGTTTATGGAGCTACACAAGCCAGGATGGTTGTTGTATTTAGCATATGTCCCAGTTTGAAAACAACTGATTTAGGTTTTAGCTGTTTGTTGATTCAGTGTGAGGAAGCAGAGCACAACTGTGGTTTCACTGATGTGAAAAATCATTTATCATTTTTCAAGTGTCATAGCTTTTTTTATTTCTATTTCTTGTCAGCAACAGTTACTCAGCCCTACTTCTAATAATTGTAATGGTTGCATAAGACAGGGATGGAAATGCCCATCCATTCCCAAAATGAGTGGAGTTGAGACTGCTGGAGTCCAGCCCTAGCCTGTTTTCTGGGCAGGGTACATTTGCTTTGAGACTACTCCAAATTGTAGCCAAGCAACAAGAAGCTTCAGCAGGCTACTCAGCAGCATGCAGCCCATGGTAGAAATCGAGAAAAAGGTGCAACTCTGGAGTTCTCTCATTTTCTTAGGCAGTTTTGGTCCACAGTAGGTTGTATTTTGGCTCTCTGTACTGCAAATGCAAACTTACTATGCAGTACTGAATATTGATATCTAAAAAGCTCAGCTAACATCTCAAAAGTGCAGAGCTGCTGTGAGAGGGCTGTCAGCCGCAAAGTGTGGACTCTGTAGCACTGCTTTGAAGTTAAAATGAGAAAAATACCCCAAAGAAGGCTTTAAAAAATATGTAAGTCGAATTTGTTTTTCACAATCTTGCCTGTAAAAATTTTTTTCACAGTTTTCTAGTGAAAGCTAACTTGGCCGTTCAAAAAGCTATTAACCTGGACCATATTTTTCTGTTTTATCTGATGTTTAAATAATTTAGAAGATGGAAATAATATTTTGTTGATGTTATTATTTGTTCTAACAATAAAGATTTTGCTCATTACATGTGCAAACGAATTAAGTGAGGCACATAAAGGCAAGGAAGGCCTAATAAGGGAAGCATCTGAGGTAAAATATACTTGATTCTGTAGAATTTGGCAACCATATGTACTGTGATTTTCTGACATGGACTCAAGGAGGAAAATGCTACAATAAAAATGTTAAGCTAGAAATCATCAAGTTCAAGTCTCCATCTTCAAATTGCTATTTAAATTATCTATTTTCAGCTGATAAGTGAATTGCTGCAATGGCTGACATCTTAAAATTTCCCTTAATAATAGAGGAAAATTGAATTTATTGGCTATAGGGATTTGTGTAGGAAGACCCAGCGGGTATACTGCACTTCAGTTATGTGGTTAAAGCTTAAAAAGTAGTTTGAATGCAGCCCTGTTATTCACTGTATGTCTAAAAGATGTCTACTGTAGGAAAAGCATGTGCGCACTAATTAGAGGACAAGGGCACAGATTGCTTTCTGCATTGAAAATGCTCCGCATCAGTGCATGTTCGCCCACACAATCTTCTTGCTTGGACCATTCACGTATCAGATATCCACTATATCGCTACTCAGCTTCAGAAAGACTTCTTCCTGCTTGTAGAGTGGGGCACAAGCTGAGAAATTAGCCTTCTACTTCAACATGGTATATTCACTTGAGGAAGGTTTTCCTTTGGAATGGGAATTTACATTAATTGTTTGGCTGTACAGACAGAGGAGATGGGAGATAGAAGTAACAGCAGTCAACACAGAGCAAGTGAAGAGTGGGCATAGAGAGCAGTGGGGGGATTTTGAGAGCATGTATGGCAGCTTTTTTGAGGACACAGCAATCATTTTGAAAGCACAAACATGGCTGGGATGTATACATTTGTGGGAAAGTGAGACTCAGAAGACAGCTTAGTCACTTTTTCAAGGGGACTGAGAGTTCAGGTTTTGCAGTTCTCAAGCACATCTGTTGCTCAGTTTTAAAAGAGCCTGGATGACTCTCTCAGAATATGTGGTTTTAGCACTTTCAGTAATTCAATCTCCAAATAACCAAGACTGTCCCTTGTGCTTCTTTTTCCTTATCCTGCCACCAAAGTCAGGATTACATTTAAAAATTGTACCCATCTACAGTAGATTTATTTAAAAAATATGAAAGATACATTTGAAGAAATGCATTTTCCCCCATGCACTAGTGATTGGGCATTATCACCATTAGATTATTTTTCCCAGGTTGATCTTTCTGGCATTAACTAGAGCCAGAGAAAGATCTTTTATCAATATACAGTGGACAAGTCTAGTCTTTCCATCCCACAATCGTGAAGCAAACAAGGCTATGTCAATATTTGGGGTTTATTTTTAGCTTCCTGCAAGCTGTCACCTCCTCCTTCTTGGCTCCTATGTCTCCAGGCAATCGGGAGATGCTGTCTTCCTCTCTCACCGTCCCACCTTTCTGCCCTAGTGGTTATATACCGTCTGTTCTGGAATTGATGCTTGTGCTTCAAATAAAAATAAAGATAAGATCATCAATGGTAGATATTTTAAAACCTCTGTCTCCCTAGGTGAATTCTTAGGTCAAAACTGGTGACTTCAATTTCATACACTTTTTTCCTCTTTGAAGTGACTATGTGTTGATGTCCTGATCATAAAACCATTTTATTCAGAAGCATTATGAAAGTCATGTCACATAAAAAAGGTCACACCAGATCAGACCAGTGTTCTCTAAACCAAATGTCTTGGCTCCAAACAGGAATTCCTGTACTAGGAATTACAAGAACAGGGAAAGCATATGGTGTTTTGACATTACCAAAACTTTCAGAAATAAGTGGCTAAGGTACTTACAAACTCCTTGTTTAAAAGCCCATCGTAGACTTTACATTTTGAATTTGCCCAGTTGACTCTGGAGCCTGAATATTTTTTGGTATTTAGAGTGCTTTGTGTCTGGGATTTCAGCAACTGACAAAAGGTTGCATAACTAAATATAATCCTTTTGTTTTGAATCTGTTCTTTTTGCTGCTCCCTAACTCCTGGATGAGAAGTGATGGTGAAGGTTGCTCCCTGGTTATAGATTTCTCTGATTCTTATGTCTTTATGGGCATGTAACTTATAATTCCTCAGCTGATTTACTTTCCTTAGCCTGAAGAGGTGTCATCTGTTAGAGTGTGTGCAGCTCCATAAGGACAGGCCACAGATGCACAAGAGAGTTTCTGCCTGTCATGGGTTCATATCAGCGAGAAAGCTCTTGCAGAGAATTCCTTCCGTAAGGCTTGTCCAGAGGTCTTTCACAGCACACATTCATTCCAAATTAAATGCATATTAGAAGTAGGCCACCAGCAACTCTTTCAGAGCAGTGAAGGACAAATGCCAAGATTCATTTAGCTCAGTGACTTCTTAATGTGAGTCAAGAATCACAGAACAGCTTGGAAGGGACCTTCAGGATCATCCAGATCCAACCCCCCTGTTGTGGACAGGAGCATCTCCCATTAGAAGGAGCTTCTCAGTACTTTGGTATTTCTTTTATATTCCTTGGTTGTTTTTTTTTTCAAGATAGGAACAACAATGTTATATCCAGTGTCACTTTAAAGAGCAGAATTATGCAAAATACAGCTCTGCTTTAAAGGCTTCTTAATAGGGAAATCCAGGAGATTAGCATTTCTCTCACTTTAGTCATTGATTTTTCATTGCAGCTGCTTTGACGTCATTAGGCGCAAGAATTAATCATTCCTGATACTTTTACTGCTAGTGAGTTCTTGTATTGATAATGTTGGATACTGTCGATGCTAATGACAGCAGTTTTGTACTCCGTACTACTGTGTAAATAGTAGTAGAGTGTTCTGGGATGAGATAGAAGTATTGATGTAGCATCAAGGAATTATAGATTATACTCACAAACAGTGTTCAAGAACATTAGTAGGGTAGCATTCCAGTTTTAGGAATTGCAAGAAATGAGCCTGTCACTGCAGTCTTTATCTGATCAAGTGCATGCTAAGCTACTCCACTCCACAGCCTTTTAAGTGGAGTCTTTTTCAGAAGTTAAAGGATTCTCCAAAGGGAGTGTGCAACACTGGGCAAACTCTTTCCTCATCATAAAAAATTCCTGCTCTATAGTTAGAACAACCACCATGTTATGAAAGATTTGAGGCCTGTAACTGGTCTCCCAGGGGTCAGTGCTGGATCTGATCTTTTTCAACATCTTCATCAACAACCTGGATGAAGGGATAGAGCCCACCCTCAGCCAGTTTGCTGATGATACAAAGCTGGGAGGAGTGGCTGACACACCAGAAGGCTGTGCTACCATTCAATGAAACCCGGACAGACTGGAGAGCTGGGCAGGGAGGAACCTAATGAGGTTTAACAAGAACAAGTGTAGAGTCTTACAACTGGGAAGGAATAACCGCATGTATCAGTAGAGGTTGGGGGCTGACCTGTTGGAGAGGAGCTCTGCGGAGAAGGACCTGAGGGTTGTCCTGGTGGACAACAGGTTGGCCATGAGCCAGCTGTGTGCCCTGGTGGCCAAGAAGGCCAATGGGATCCTGGGATGCATGAAAAGTAGCATGTCCAGGAGGTCAAGGAAGGTGATCTACCCCCTTTATTCTGACCTGGTCAGGCCTCACCTGAAGTACTGTATCCAGTTTTGGTCTCCCCGATACAAAAAAGACAGGGATCTCTTGGAAAGAGTCCAGCAGAGGGCCACAATGTTGGTAAAGGGCCTGGAGCACCTCCTGTAAGAGGAAAGGCTGAGCGACCTGAGTCCGTTCAGCCTTGAGAAAAGAAGACTGAGAGAGGATCTGATCAATGTCTATAAATATCTGAGGTGTGGGAGGCAAAGGGATGAGGACAGACTCTTTTCAGTGGTGTGTGGCGATAGGACAAGGGGAAATGGCCACAAGCTGAAGAATAGGAAGTTCCGCACAAATGTGCGTAAGAACTTCTCCACAGTGAGGGTGACAGAGCACTGGAACAGGCTGCCCAGGGAGGCTGTGGAGTCTCCTTCTCTGGAGTTCAAGACCCATCTGGACGCCTAGCTGTGCAACCTGGTCTAGGGAGCGTGCTTGGGCAGGGGGGTTGGACTCGATCTCTGGATCTCTTTTCAGCCCCTACAATTCTGTGAAATCTGTGAAATCTGCTATGCTTCTCTTACAGTGTTAATGAGTTGCGTAGGTACTGTCTGACACCACAATACTTGGAGAATGACAAAGAGAGAGAAAGTCCATGGTAGGGCAGAACAGGTTTGTTGTCTGCTGGAACTTCATTTGGTGCAGATCTCCAGCTTCTGGAGATAGTGGTGCCTGAGGAGGGTTAGAGAAGTTATCAATTACCATTTATACACTGTTTGTCGTCTTCTATTTGTGAAAATCGGTAACCTGTATCAATACTAAAGCATCCTCTGAAACAACATAGTTTTAAAACTCATCCTGCAGACAAGGTACTGAAGTATTCTCTGAAACAGCATACTTTTAAAACTCAGTGCAGTGAAAGGCTTAGTCGTTTGTCTTCCCAGCTGTAAACATCTGTATACACCGGGATTTTGATATTTACATGTTGCTTGTTACTAACCACCAAGGTTAAAAAGCTGAAATTCTATTTTACTAGAATTGCATTAAGCAAGAAAAACAAGACAGCATTTTGCAAATTTACTCTTTGGTATCTGGCCCCACTCACAGTGAGGCTTTGATATTTGGGCTGCTAGGTGCATGAATGGACGAACATTTTCAAAAAAAGTGAGATGATGCTATGGGAATGGTAGCATCTGCTACGAGATGTGGTTTCCCCCGAGTGAAACTGGCAGTTATAGCCACAGAAAAGAAGACACTGCGTCAATGCTTTTGTCGCAAGCAGAAAACTGCTGTTTTTCTGTTGAGGTTAAGACATGAAATGAGCTGAAAAATGAGAATCTTGCTTCCTGGGAAAAACTGAGGAAGAACAGCTTTCTGCTCTGAGGAAGAACAGCCCTTGTAAGAGAGATTTGTCCCACAGCTGAAGGGAAGTTGGAGAAACTGAGGAATACATTAAAATCTGGTTTTTGTTTTTGTTTTTGTTTTAATATCCTAAGTTAATCCTAACTATGGAAGGATTTTCTTACACAAGCTTGTAAGCTCCAAAATATACAACAGCTCCAAAATACACAACATGAGGTAAGCAAACTAAAATGTCAGGGGTTGTTTTGTCTTAGGTAAATTATGATCTTTATTTTTGTTTCAGTGCAGGCGATCACTTTGACCACTGAAGTGTTTGGCTTTCTAGACTATCCTTAACACTTTCTTATCACTCTGGCTGCCTAATTTGTATGTTGAATCCTCTAGCATCTTTTTAAACTGTGAGGCCTGTAAGAAATCAGTGTAGATGCAGATGGCAGCAGCTTGAATGACAATGGAAAAAGTTGAGCGGAATTTGCAAAGAATCAAATCTACTCAACTTTTACAGATGCTGGGTATATCAAACTTTTTTTAGGTTTCACTGAGGGAATGATACTATTTTCCTGAAATATCAACGCTACACTTTGTAATTTGAGAGCATAGTTTGGCCCTTCAGAGGAATGTCAATTGGAAAAAAAGAAACATAACCACAATGAATTAACCTACTATGTGTTAGAAGGGTTTTTATTGCAGTTGTTTACCATGATTTCAAATAAAAGGCTGAGACTATAGGTCTAGCCTTGTGTCTGGAGGCAACTGGAACAGCTAATGCCAGTGTGGCTGAGAGGATCTTTGCTCCTTCTTCCCCCACCAGACATCACCAGCTCATCCAGTTTGTCTCCCTTAGGCACAGATCCATCCCTTTTTAGGAATGCTGGGATTTGAGCATTCTGAGAAGGGATCAGCTTCAGTGAGAAATTAGCTGCTGGTGTTTGGTCCTGCTGGGGCTCTGCTCGTGCTCCTTGCAGCTGGCAGCAGGTGTTTTCTCTGGCTGCTCTTCTGCCCACAGCCCACACTTGAGAGAGTGAAGGAGAAACACTGAGTTCTGGCTCACTGTCAAAAGTGGCTGAGAAAGCCCTTGCATGCTGGATGTACATTTCTAGGATACCCAGCAATTTGCTTACTGTCAAAGGCCAAAATTTTACTTGACTAGCACTGCATAAACTTTGTGTGTCTACCTTTTATAAATTCAATATGTTTACAGAAATTGTGTTTTTTTGTCTTGATCAGAAGGTTGTTCACTGAAGGAGATTTTAGGCACTAAGATGCTTCTCTGTAATCTTTCTCTCATCATTTGTATCTGCCAAGACAACATCCTTTTTGCTCTGTTTTGATCACCCTTTGATTCTGTCCTGCATTTTGCCCATACTGTGAACTCAAGCTATCTCTAGTTGAATTACAGAGGGCACTTCATGTGAAACCAGGCAGAGAATGTAGTGGCTCTCCACTTTTTGGAATAAATGAACAAATAAATAAATAGCTCTTTTGAAGTCACCATGCTTGGACTAGAATGAAGTTTCAGGATGACTCATTACTGAACCGTAAGATAGTTATAAATTCTGATGCTCAACGCTGAACACTTCTGCCTGCTTTTTGATGCGTGTGATAAAAGCAATAGTAGTTTAATGGAGGATGTTGGACAGTTTACATACCTTAGTAAGGAAGCAAAGGCAGATTAGGTGTAAATAACTGGGAGTTGAGATGGATACTTTGTGAGATACGAGTACTAAAATGATATAAAATTTAAAGAGGCAAAGCTACTGTGAAAACAGAAGTGAGGAACAAACAGAAGCTACAGATACAAGGACTTGGGATAGAGGTGGGAAACTTCTGCAAAAATCTTCATAAACAGAAAGAATGCCTTAGAAGAGGCTTCTTTGGTAAACAGGGTGTGGGTAAAAGCCTAGGGAGGAAGCATGATACATTTTAGTAGCTACAAGCAGGTACTTTTGGAAAAGAAAGTAAAATAGCACTGAACAAAGAGTAGTTTTGAAAATTATGTAATCTTTAAAAAAAACAAAAAACAAAACAAAACAGAGGAACCCAGTGTGTCACCACCTTTCTTCCTTCTCACTGAGACAATCTGTGTACTCCTGTTGCATAGAAAACAGCAAGAGAACAAGAGCTCATACAAAAAATACCATTTTTCTCTGATGCTCTTGGGCAATTCTGTAGATTCTGAAAGTGTTTTGGCTATTGCTGTTTTTAATGAAAAGTTGTTGCAAGCAGATATGAATAAACATACAAAACCCCTAAGAGGTTGAAGTCTTCAGTCAAAGTATCTCAAGGGAAGTATCTTAAAATTTGTGTTCTATCAGAGTTTGGACGGTTGTACTACAAGGTAGAGACTATAAATGTGAAATATCTTCCTCAGTCTTTGCTCTCACAAGACACAAATTGCTTCAATGCTATTCATCTGCATTTGTATGAACGGTTGAAACCAGCTGTCAGCAATAACTTAGCATTAACTGCTCTTCAATTAGTATAATGCACGTTTCTAGATGGTGTAATGCTCAATTGTGTATTTCAGAGCTTCCTCGAGTGAAGAATTAATTCCATATAACATCTCCGAAAAGTGCTATAACTAATGTGAATGCTGTTTTATCATCCATCTTAAGTATACGTATTGCCTAGACAAATTCTTTGAGAACAAGTCAAGAATGGAGTTTAAAGAGAAGTGAGAGCTTAATAACGACAGTGCTTATTTACAGAAAGACAGCTAGACTCATTCACTGAGGCCTTAATAGTCAGCCAGAGATTTAGGACTGAAGGACAAATGCTAAGCTTTTCTCTACCTTGCTGGTAAAATCTCCTGCTGTAAGCATAGTCATGTACTTACGGTACTTATGGATTCACTATTTTCTCTGTAGTACTAGTAGAGAATGTATTTCATGGAATGCCCCAGGAACCTTTAAGATTCATTGGATTGCATGTGGTGTAGCACACACACCTCAGGGACCTTCATGAATGCTGCAAGTAAAGCAAGATTACATGAGCTAACTCTGATGAGAAGGCAGTGAGATCAAAAAGTGGAGAAGGAAATAGATTGGAAATGTAGTCAGCACAACCTTGATTGTTAAAACAGGTGTATCCAAGTGCTCCCAATCTAAGAGGCTGCCACTCCACCTCTGGCACCTCACATAGAGAGCACTATATCTGGAATGAGGTACATCTGATGGCTGTATCTCTGGACCTTCTGTGGGCAGGGACTGTTCCCTTCATAGCAAATTTGCAAGCGCAATCTACTAAGGAGATACATCAGCTTAATTATATTTCTTTTTCTGACCCTAGTCAAACATGCCCTTATTAACAGAGGGGATTTGGATTGTGTTTTTTTCTGTGAAAACAAAGTAAGTTATTCCTACTGAGAAATGCTGCCAAGATACTTTTTCTGCTGCCAAGATACTTCTTCTGCTGTGTCTGATGTCTGCTAACGAACAGGACAGCAGGGCTGGTTTTCTCATGTTTGACATTCAGGTCCTACTGCATGTGTCAGTCCTGAAAGATATGTTGAGATGTTAACTTGGGCTGACTGCCTGATCTGTAGGGATAGTACATGCTAGTGAAGTACTGTACATAAATGTTGTAAGTTTTGTATTTTATGTGTCCTATACCCTCTTTAATGACCCCAGAACAAGGTATCTTGCATGGACTGCCAGACAGACAAGCTAAATGAGCCTCTCTGGAAGGTCTTGAGGCAATTAACCTCTCATTTCTACTGGGGTACCTGAATTTGCATGTATGATTGGAGTGTGTGAATGTTGGGGAGAGGAAATCAGAAGTGGTGTTAGAACAACACTGCAGTTCTGTTATGTGAGTTTATCTAAATATACCATTTTCTCTCCTTTCTCTTCTCCTTCCCTTCCTCCCTTCTCTTCTCCCCTTTACTGTCAGGAAGGGCCACCTCTGAAGGTCCAATTCAGTACAGCCTGGCACCAACACAGACGGACATCAACAGCAATTACAACAGTGAGTTTATTTGCAATCAAGGAAGTCCTTGAAAATATGTTGTTTTATGTGCATGTGGAAGGTGCAAAAACTCTGCAGTGGGCTTTGGGAGGAGGGGTGGAGAAGGTCTGTTGACCCCTAGCTCCATCTGGTTGGAGCAGTCTGCAAATTTTTAATGCCTCACTAAAAGCATTGGGTAAACTTTTCCTGAAAGTCAGGGAGAGCCTGATACGTGAGGGCTAGTGCAATCTACTGACACAATAGGCTGTAGGAGCTGGATGCTCCTCAGAGAAAACTGGCCACCAAGAAAGCTTAAGACACTTAGCAGACTGGAGAAGAAGACACTTGAAGCCATGCATAAACAAGGCTCTCCACTGAATTGTCACTTGCCTGCTCTTGTTGTTCTGGTTGTAAGGGCTGCTAGTCTCAGATGACTGCAGGAGTACTGGCCTGCTTTAGGACAGGAAATGATATCTTTCATGCAGGTTTGAGGTAATTTAGCTGCTACTACTTCAATTCTGTGGTGCTCCCTGGGGCACCTGATAGGGAAAATGAGCCCTTGCATGTTGTAAGACTGCCTCACTAATTAATTATGCACACACAGAGTATTATACAATGTTTGCAATCCCAGCTCTCAGTAGCTACCCAGTCGTGATATGTTCTGCATATGCCCTTGGTGGTGTGGGGTGCTTTGGGGTATTGATAAGGAAAGTTTGCTGAACCTTGCTATGAAGGTACATATGTGGCTTAAAGCTCTAGGAATAGAGTCTGGACAGATGATGATGATTTTTAATATAGTTTCTATCCTAATAGTTACAGACACTGGAATTGTACTTGTGCATACTCTGCTTTTCATCTTACCTGCAAAGCTTTATCCTGCCTCCTTCTAATGCCTTCTTTTCATAATTTGTGCTACAGACTTGGGTAATGAAAAATATTAATTGACAGACATATTAATGAGAAACTGGTCTTAATTTGAGCAACTGTTTCAGTAATTTTGATCTTACAAGGGTCATAGTGGGTTAGTTTCACCTCTTTCAGGAGTGAATGGCACCTGAAACATGTCAAGGAACTTGAAACCTTTGAAAAACTCAGTGATAATGGTGGTACCAGAGTCAGAACACTTGCAAGGCTCAGACCTCTGCTGCATTTCTGTCTAAAGATGGTCTTTTTTAGTTCATAGCTCTTATTTTCTGTAAAGATTTAAGGGGATGATATTCCTTGTAATTTGGCATCCACTGGCTGTTTTTGGCACTGAAGACAGACCTCTTTCTAGGAAATTGTTTTCTTTAAATTTGCTGTGAGAGATCAAATAATTGGGAAAGAACAAAAAGTAAACCTGTACAAGCTATGTGTGAAAATGACTCTTTTTGATACTCCTCCACACTACTGTCGTGCAAACAAATTTTGGGGCCAATGTATGTAGTGTTGAGTGAACATCTGCTTTGGCAATGCCTGTCCCAGGAGGTTCAGTGGACAAGGCTGGCAGATGCAGGAGGCAGCAGCAGATGCAGGAACCCTGGCCTCGTGTTGGTGAGTCGCTCTCTCTGGGCAACCACATCAGTTCCTGTGGTTGCAGAGGCCACCGAGGCCACAGAGACTGCAGTTCTGTGCCAGGTGGAGGCCATGACAGAGCTCCTTGCAAGCAGTTGCAGCCACTGTTGGGAGCGGTGGAGAGACAGTGCCCTCGCTCCCCAACCACCACTCCTGTACCAACCTCTGGGTGCCGGGGACTGCTGAGGCCTTTTCTGTCTCTCAGTACTGTCCTGTAGAGCGAGGAGTGGGAACCTCTGCTGCCCTACAACCCCCTCAGCCTTCTATACCCAGCACTAAGTAAAGACCATGCCCACAGCCTGCCCTAGGCTGCTGTGCACCCAGAACCCTTCCCACTGAGGCACTGTCCTCTTCCTCAGGGCTCACCTGGAGGCAGCAGAGTGTTTAGGGCCATCCACTGGACTCCTCCTGTTGTCCCAGCACAGCAGCTCAGAGAGCACCAGTCCCAGTCCAAGTACTTCCCTTTTACTCAGTGTTTGGGAAAGAAGAAGTGAGCAGTCTTCGTGAAGGATGGCGATGGGAGATGGGGAAGGAAAGGTGATAAGGGAGTAGCAGCTGACACTGGGGCTCTGTGGTAGATGGTTTTATTTCAGCACTGAAATGGAAATTGAGAGCCCCTGTTGTGCTGCCAATGGATGTGGCAATGTCTCCAGGCAAGCAAGCACTTGCCCTGCCCTGATGGAGGAGGATCCACTTCCATTGCTTCTTCCTCTGGAGGTATCCACCTGATCCACCTCCATAGGCTCGACATCACTTTCAGGTGGATCAGCACGCATTGGCTCAGGTTCTGCTTCCCTGAGGCCTAAACTTCTTTGCTGGCAGAGGATCCATCCTCCGCCTATCTAAATTGCTCTGTCTAAATTGCCTCTTGTGCCAGACAACAGCCACTAAGATGCAAGTCAGTAAGCGACCGGTGTTCTGTTGTCAGGGAACCCATATTTATAGCGGTCATCAAGGAGGTGGCTCAGGACATCACAAAACCCCATACAGCAGTGTGACCTGAATGTCCCATGATTAATAGAACATAGCTGTGTTAGTCAAGGGAAGACTATGGTCTGAGACTTGCCCTAGTTGCCACTAGTGGGGTTCTGCAGGTCTCCATTTTCAAACCAGTTCTCTTTAATGCTTTCATCTGTTACTACAATAAAGATCTGCAAGTTATATTAAGTAAATTCATGAATGATGCTAAAATGGGAGGAGTGTTGACTTCCTTGAGGGTAGAGAGGCCTTCTACCAAGATCTGGACAAATGCAAGGACGGTCACTATCTGCATGAATATGAGCAAGTTCTGGGTTCTGCACCTGGGATGGAACAGCCCTGGGTCTATGTATGGACTGAGAGATGAGTGGCTGCAGACTAGCCCCCCCAGAAAGGTATCATGGGGTTCTGTCTGACAGTGAGTTGAACATGAGCAGCAGTGCGCCCTGGAGCCCAAGGGGCCAACTGTACCCTTGGGTGCAGGAAGCCCAGTGCTGCCACCAGGCGAGGGGAGGGCCTGCCCCCTCTGCTCTGTGCTGCGCAGCCTCACCTCCGGCACTGCCACAGTGCATGAAGGGCATAAAACTATTACAGAGTGTCTGAGGGAGGGCTACAAATTTGGTGAAGGATCTGGAGGACAAGGTTGTAGACAGGGAAAATAAAATTAAGAACATGAAACAAACAAAAAATGACACCTGCTCCTCTGTGCTCCTGTCATTATTTTCCTCTTTGATTCCCTGAGACCAGAAATATTTGGCCTGACATCACAAAAATGATAGCTGAGGAAGGAGCTAGTGTGTTAAAGGAGTAGTGGACAAGTGGATGATCTGGAGGAGATGAAAGTTGCTGATGGTAAATGGAGACATCACCAGAAGGGATAAGACATGGCAGAGGAAAGATCCAGTGACAGCAGTTCTGGACTTCCAGAAAAGCAGTCTGGAGGGCTGAGAACGTCACAGTGATCTGGATTTTAGATAAATCATCTGACTCCGTTTGTACACCCCTTCCCCTTTTCAAAGTCAACAGGACCAAAGATACCTTCTGTCCTGGACTGAGTGAGAAGACCTTATCTTCTTTTTTTGTTTAAGACTTATTTGTTTTAAACTGACCACCAGAGCTGTATAGTTTACATCATCTCATACATTCGTGTATAAGTCAGATAAAGCAGTTGCAAACTACTGCACAGTGATGGAGATTGTCACTGTGTTTTCTAGTTCTGTTGTCTTCAGCACAGTTCTAACATTCTCCATGCATCTACTAAACACTCTGTCTTTGAAAATACAGCTTGTTGTGAATTTATTCAACCATATTTAAAAAAAAATCGCTAACACTCTATAAATATAACTGTAATAACGTTATCATAAGCTGTGCTGAAATCTGATCTTGTGCTGCATAATGAACAATGGAAAATGTACAGCACAAACAGATATCTCATTGCTTTGTGACTCTTAAGCAAAGAATTGGTTGTTTCTTCTTGCCATATTTTGCCTCATATGCTTGAGTGAGTCATACCATGTTTTTCTTCCTTTTTGTTTTCCGATGGTTTGTTTAAGTCCCACAGTTCATGCAGTCTGATGTTTGCCTCTGTAAACTATTGGTTGGAAGTGTTGATATCCTGGGCAGTGCATCAAACCAGATGTTTAAGCAGCTGCACCCTTTACCCCATGAACAGTTCTGTGTTAGTAAACATGTCGATACGGACCTTGAGATGAGCAGCACAACTCACTGTAAAATTACAGCATGTAGTTGAGGTATCTGGACCTGCATTCGTGCCAGGCGGATTTTAAAATCAGGCGTATATCCCAAAGATATCAGGCAGAGCACCAGGGGATTTTAGGCTGATGCAGATGTACTTCACGCTCAGTGAGTGCATCTGAAGTGTAGCACATGTGGCTTGCATTTTGCCAAGCTCTAGTTAGCAGTAGGAAGTAGCAACAGCTTCAGATATAAGCAGAGTCATGGTTAGGAAGAGGATGAGCTGTTATGCACTTTTGGGGAACTTAAAAGTCTCCAAAATACTTACCTTCTTTTAATTATGATATTATAAAATATCGTGTCTTCCTATTAGCTCACCTGGTCTTCAGTTCTCTACTTGTCCAGCTCCCCTCCCCATTCCTTCCCCTTCCCCTTTCCTTTCTTCTCTCAAGGGCAAGTAGACAATACTGTCCTTCCATACAGGTCCTGGGGATCAGAGCTAGAGGCTGCTCATTCTGACAGCGAATTTCCTACTGTGTAGCTAAATCGAATAGGCCAGATCCTGCAGTTGTCATTCCAAGTAAGTTTGCACAGTATCTAGAAAAGTGGTAGATATTTTCCAAGAGCTAAAGGCCAGTGAATCTGATGCGACACTGTGATAAAATCTTAGGCTCTTTCAGTAGGAAGAAGGTATTGTTGCATGTGTTTCTGTGATATCACATCCACTACTCTTTTATTGTGTGTTTTCAAACTCTACAGTCCCATTAGGTTTTGATGGACACTAGCTTTTGTCTTCTGAATGTTTTTTTTTAATCTTTCTTTCTTAGAGTGATGGGAATCTAAACTGAAAGATTATAAATTACTGCTGTGCATACTGAGCTAGTAACTATTACCTGAGACAGGGTCTGCGGGAAGAGAAAACAGCAGATAGACCAACTGATATAGATGTGAAAAACAAACTGATTTTATGACACATTAGTTCATATCCAAATCTGAAACAGCAACAGAAAATTTCAAGCAATTATGCTGCATTTTGGATTTCTTGGCTGTTGTATTTTTCAATTTAATGTTGCTTGTTCAGAATTTACTGAGGGTGGTTGGGTGGCTGCGATGGGTTTTGGTTGGTTTGGGGATAAGTATCAGCAAGTTTAATAATTATACTATAGTTTATATGTTTTTTCTTGCTGTCTATGACATGACTAGTGTGGGTTTTTACAGTGGTTGTTCATTAAAAACAAAACTAGGTGACTTGCTGAGGCATGCTGGATTTCTTTTCTGTGGTATGCCAATGATCATTAATTCTGTTGGCACAGTTCACAGGGAAAATTTAGTAAGTGAATCTATATTACCAGCAGTGCTACTGCAAGCTGATTTGTTATTACAAGAGTTAGACCCCTTATGCATTCTGTCCTCTGCCTGTGATGCCTTCATTTCGTCAGCATTCTAATCAGGTCTATCACAATAAAAATGGAATGGAAAATCTTCCATGAGAGTTTCCTGCCCACGATTTTAGCATTAACAAGAAATAATGGTGCAGTGCCTTCCATGGAAGCATCTCATTCCATTACAACTTCTGATTTCAAAAGATTGGTTTTGTTTCATTTAATGGAAGCTGCTACAGAAGCTTGCACACTTGTACAGTTGCTTGTACACTGGCACAAACTTTGATGTCAAGATCTGCATCAACAGCAGCTACCAACACAGTCCAACGCTCTTACTGTGTGAGGATCTTAGAAGGAAACTGAGGTGGCTGGACGTTGCTTGCTTGTGTTTACAGACTCCTAATGCATGCTGATATTTTATAAACCCAAAGTGAACAAACTTGGGGTGAATTTGTAACAGAATAGGGGCATAACACTACTGACCTCTTTCTGAGGTGATGCATGCCAGTGCTGGATAATGGACCTCAGATTTGTTATCTGCAAAACTAAAATGCCACAGCAAAAAGGCTTTTTTTTTCTGGTCAAAGGGGCAGTCAGAGCTGAGATAGAGATGGCAGAAGTTCTTGAGGAATATGGACCTGGAAAAGAGCAAAGTGAGGACCCCAAAACTGAGGAGAGTGAAATTTTATCTAAGGAATTGTTGGATGAGATCCCCTGGGAAGCTGTCCTTAAGGACAAAGGGATGGAATAGAGCTGGCACCTCTCTGAGGACGTCTTTCTGAGAGCACAAGATTTCTCCATCCCTCAGCATAAGAAATGAAGCAGAGGAGGCAGGAAACCAACACGGCTAAGAAGGGAAGCACTGATCAAAGTGAGAGATAAGAAGGAAAAGTATAGGAAGTGGAAGCAGGGACGAGTGCCTGGGAAGAATACAGGGATGCTGTCTGGACACACGGAAATGGGATCAGGAAAGCTAAGGTGCAGGTGGAACTGAACTTGGTAATGGATGTGAAAAATAACAAGAAGGGATTTTACAGGTACATTGGCTAGAAGGGAAACGCCAAGGAGATTGTGCCCCTTCTGATGAAAAGGGGGAAATGGTTTCAACAGGTACGGAGAAAGCTGAGGTACTTAACAAAATCTTTGCCTCAGTCTTCAGCAGCAGACAGGCTTCCTATGTCTCTCACATCCCTGAACCTTTACATGGGGAACAGGTGAGCAAAAAAATCTTCATTGTAAAAGCAGAGCAAGTCAGAGACTACCTCATGAGACTGAATGTGTACAAGTCTATGGGGTTGGATGACATGCATCTCAGGGTCCTGAAGGAACTGGCTGATGTTATTGCCAAGCCACTCTCCATTATATTTGAAAAGTCATGACTGTCATATGAAGCCACCAGAGACTGGAAAAAGGGAAACATCACTCCCATAAAAAAAAAAAAAAAAAAAAAAAAAAATTGTGGAAAGGAAGAACTACAGGCTGGTTATCCTCACATCTGTGCCTGGTAAGATCTTGAAACAGATCCTCCAGAAAGTTATGTAACGGCACATGCAAGATGAGTAGGTGATCAGAGACGGACAGTGTGGCTTAATCAAATGCAGATCATGTCTGACCAACATGGTGGCCTTCTATGATGGAAGGATGGCATCAGTGGACAAAGGAAGAGCAACTGATATCATCTACCTGATGTTATCTGCAGATCCTTTGATATAGTCCCACACCAAATACTAATCTCTAAAACTAGGAGGTATAGATTTGAAGGCTGGACTATTTGGTGGATAAATAATTGGTTGAATAGTGATAGCCAGTGATAGGGTTGTAGTCAATGGCTTATGTCCAAGCAGAGGCTGGTCACAAGTGGTGTCCCCCAGGAGTCCGCCTTGGGACTGATGCTCTTCAACATTTTGGTCAATAAGATAGTGGGATCAAGTGCACCCTCAGCAAGTTTGCTCATGACACCAAGCTGAGTGGTGCAGTTGGTACAACAGAAAAAAAGGATGCTGTCTGAAGGGAGCTGGACAAGCTTGAGAAGTGGGCCCGCATGAACCAAATGAATTTCAACAAATTCAAGTGCTAGGTACTGCCTTTGCATAGAAGCAATACCAGGTATGTGTACAGACTGAGAGAAGAACACATTGAGAGCAGCCCTGTGGAGAAGACCTGGAGGTTCTGGTGGAGAAGAAGACAGAAACGAGCCAGCAGTGTGCACCTGCAGCCCAGAAGACCAACTCTGGACTGCATCAAAGGAAGGGTGGCAGCAGAGCAAGGAATGTGATTGTCACCCTCTACTCTTCCCATCTGCAGTACTGTGTCCAGGCCTGGGGATCCCAGTACAAGAAAGATGTGGAGCTGTGGAGCAGGTACAGAGGAGGGCCACAAAGACGATCAGAGGGCTGGAGAACCTTTCATATGATGAAAGTCTGAGGGAGCTGGTCTTGTTCAGCCTGGAGAAGAGAAGATTCCAGGGAGACCTCATTGTGGTCCTCCAGTACTTAATGAAACCTTGTGAACAGGAGGAAGACCGACTTTCACATGGTCTGATAGTGATAGGAAAAGGGGGAATGGCTTTAAACTAAAAGAGAAGAAATTTGGCTTAGATGTTAAAAAGAAATTATTTTCCCTTCCCTTCCCTTCCCTTCCCTTCCCTTCCCTTCCCTTCCCTTCCCTTCCCTTCCCTTCCCTTCCCTTCCCTTCCCTTCCCTTCCCTTCCCTTCCCTTCCCTTCCCTTCCCTTCCCTTTTCCCTTCCCTTTTCCCTTCCCTTTTCCCTTCCCTTTTCCCTTCCCTTTTCCCTTTCTTTTCTTCCTCCTTTCCTTTTTTTGATTTATATCATGTATGTTATTCCATATGTATATTTCATAGATATTCTGGAACTGGTTTACATGCAAATACTCAGGCAGTGTGATCTGAATTAATTTTTGAAAAGCATTTATTATACAAAGATTCCGGTGTGGGCATTCTCAGAATTAAGCTGAAGTAAAATAAAGATTTTTAAATTCCAGAGCAGAGTAGAAAAGGCAATGACAGGGAGAATTCGCTGTCACCTGTATTTTGTGAAGCTCAGAGGAGACAAAATGCTGTAGGCAATGTCCCCCATCTGAGCAAGTTATTCTGGCTCCAGTGGGACCAGCTGAGCAAACCTCACAACAGGAAGGTATTCACACCAAAAGAAGAACTTTTCATCAGAATGAAGCTGTTGGCATGAGACATTTTCTACAGGCAGGATTTGCTTACAGGCATTTTGTTCTGCTTAAAAATAAATACGAAAGTAAATAAAAAAAAAAAATAAAGCTCTGGTGAAATATTAGAGCATGGAAAGCAAAAAAGTTCTGTTTGAAATTTTCCATCATCACTACATTAAGACTCAAGCACATTTCCTCAGCAAGAATAAGTATTATCCAGTGATTATGTTCAATAAGAGAGAAAATGGCCCAGGTTGTGACTGTTAAGGAATTGGCTGGGTTGTAGGAAAAGAGCATAAACTGCGGAGGTTTACAGAAGTATACATTGTTTGGTCTGAGTTAAAGCAGCCTCTTCTTTGTGTAGGAATCAAAATACTGTATTTGTGAGTCAGTACTCTTGCATCTGCCTGTTTCTTTTGTAAAAAAATAAATAAGAGATGATGGAAAAAATAGAAAGGATTAATCTGGACACGTAGGCATAGGAACTTCTGCTTGAAAACATAAGAACTAATAGAAATTGAAGATGGCAGTTTTGCAACATGTAATTAGACTGGAGTACACTGCCATGGGAAGATTTCAAAGCCAAAAATTTAATTAAATTCAAAGAAGCATTAAAAACTTGCATTAGTTACAAGATACCTAGACAGGTAATAATTAATTATGATAAAAATTCTGGAAGGGATGTAAGGGATATATTAGATACTGTGCTTTGAGTATTCATCTAATCTCTATCATGAATCAACATGAGATAATCTAGCAGACAGACAACCTACATTATGCTGAAAATTACTTGAGAAATACCTGGGATCGATCAATATGAGACATAAGATTTAGAAGTCCTTGGGTCAGATCCAGGCTATCAGTTGATCTAGTTTCCTTTTCTAGCTGCCTCATCTTTATTTTGGCAGAGTTAAGCCTTTCAGTGTCCAGCCTCTGATGAGTAATCTATTCTGATCATACTGTTTCAGAGTGAGTCAGGAAACCTGACTTTTTAATGCAACTTTCAGAAGAATCGTGTTGAGCTTGGGGTAGTTAGAGACGGAATATTGTCATATATGACAGCACTGAGGAAGTAAGTGAGCACATTTAACTCTTAGCCTAGTACAATGTCAGACAATTCTGGCCAGTTCTAGGGTCTCCTACTCTCTTGCTATCAACCGTATCATAGAATCAGGATAATTTGGATTGGAAGGGACCTTTAAGTTCATCTCATTCCAACCCTGCTGCTGTAGGCAGGGACACCTCCCAATAGACCAGGTTGCTCAAAGCCTCATCCAGCCTGGCCTTAAATGCTTCCAGGGAGGGGGCATCCACAACCTCTCTGGGCAACCTGTTCCAGTGTCTCATCACCCTCACAGTAAAGAATTTCTTCCTAATATCTAGTCTAAATCTACCTTCTTCCATTTTAAAGCCATTTCCCCTCGTACTGTTGCTACCTGCCATTATAAAATGTCCCTCCCTGACTTTCCCGTAGTCCCTCTTCAGGTACTGGAAGGCCACTATAATGTCCGCCTGGAGCCTTCTCCTCTCCAGGCTCAAGAACCCCAGCTCTCTCAGCCTGTCCTCTAAGGGAGGTGCTCCAGTCCTCAGATCATCTTCGTACCCCTCCTGTGGACCTGTTCCAACAGCTCCATGTCCTTCTGCCCCAGAACTGGATGCAGTACTCCAGGTGGGGTCTCTCAAGAGCAGAGCAGAAAGTCAGAATCACCTCCCTCGCCCTGCTGGTCATGCTTCTCTTGATGCAACCCAGGATACAGTTGGCCTTCTGGGCTACAAGCACACACTGCCTGTTCATGTTGAGTCTTTCATCAACTGACACTATCTCCTCAGGGCTGCTCTCAAGTCATTCTCTGCCCAGCCTGTATTTATGCTTGGAATTTTCCCAACCTGGGTGCAGGACCTTGCAATCGGCCGTGTTCAACTTCATGAGGTTGGCATGGGCCCACCTCTCAAGCCTGTCCAGATCCCTCTGGGTGGCATCTCTTCCCTCCAGAGTCAGCAGCAAAGCACAAGTGGAGTTTAGCCCTGAGGAGTTCATACTGGGTATCGGTGCAGATCAGCTATCACACTGTAATGCAACAGCTGAATGCCTCAGCACTTCAACTCTCCTTTACTTGTAAGACACAAAGGGATTATCTGCAATGTAAGGAATTAAGATGTTCCTTTCAAACATTTGTTATTTATGTGCTTTGTTTGTTTATGTCATTTCAAGGATCATTTGAACTAAACCTTTAATAGCCGTTCTTTTTCCACCATAATTAAGTTCAAATAAAATACTTTATTGGTTAAAATACAACTTGATACACCTTCTCTGTGTCATTAAATTGAGTGACTTCATGTCATTTTTGCTGCATAATGTGCATAAACACCAGCCGGCATCTGATGAAATCTCTACAACAGTGCTAGCCCTGGGATCTCTGAAGCAGAAGTTTTAAATTGCTCAGGTTAGCTAACAAAGCTACTCTGAAAATATCTGTCTTGCTCAGAACAACCAAGTGAATTGTGGTAATGTTCTTGGAGGATTTTCTGTTTGGTTCTGGGTTGTTTTTTTTTTTTGTTTTTTTTTGTTTTTTTGTTTGTTTTTGAATGCAGTTCTTTCACTATGTCATTGTCTTCAGTTATGCAATTAGATTCTGTCCTTTGCAGTGTTTTCACATAAGGCTTTGCTTTATGAGGAAGCCCCTTTTCAGCCCTGGCTGCTACAGATCACTTTCCATTCTTGCACTAGCAAGGTAGGGTCCCCATAAACATAATTTGAGTTACATTTTCAAACAATCAGACAACAGAGAAGAGCAGAGGAGGAAGTATGTTTGAGAAAAGCTGCAAGAAAAAGCTGGATGAGAAGAGCAGCTAACTGCTTGCAAGCCAGCAGCTGCTTAGATATACGAATTTCTTCAAAGCTTACATAGCTATTTGAAGAGTGCAACACAGCTGTAGTTATCACACTTGAATCTTTAACTGGTACTTAATTCTGAAACTTATACTGGTAGCATCCAGAATACCAGATAGATAGCATCCAGTAGGATGAATGCAATAGCAAGCTGTATTTGATGAAATAGAACACGAATGGGTTGTACTTCAGGGAGAAAATGGCCTCCCATTCTTTTCCCTGGCTCGCTTTGTTCATGCATACCTAAGCACTGTGGCCTGCTGGCTGCCTATGAGAGAGGCTCCTTGCCTGTGTAAAACCTAATTGCACCTATAAAGCAGTTAGTGAAGTGCACAGAGATTTTTGTTACTGATTTTGGTAAGATTTTGAATGACAGTACTTCTCAAGAGAAGCTTTTTGGCTGGTCAGGCTAGTGTGTCATTAGGGATCTTTTCCTATATTACTCTTAGTATGCCTCACTTATAAAAGGGAGAAAGTTTCCCTTCCTTTTATGTCCTCATATGGTAATCACAATGCCAGTTCATAGGTATCCATTACTGTCACAGGGTAACTCTTGCTGTACTGGTAACTAAGCCAACAGAAACCTGAAAGGAATTCTGTGTGTGCCACTAGCTGCAGACCTCTCCTAGCGTCCTCCGATGGCCAGGGTCCTCATTTCCTCTCACTCATAGTGTTGCAAATTAGGACTAGGTACAGAGGATTTACAGGGGCAAAAATGGAAAAGGAAAAAAGGTTTCCTACTGCAGCCGAAATAATTCATGAGGGAGAAACAAACCAAAAAATGCCATGCAGTCTAATGTGAAGTTGCTGTAATACAAGACTTAGTCTCCTTTCATAATTCCAGTATGAGGAAATGGATGTGTGATTTTGTATGTTAAAGAGTTATAACCTTAACCTGTCCCAATTACTTAAGTTTTTCCAAAGACCTTTTTTCTACCATTTTTCAGGACTAATTATAGCTAAGATCTGTTAGCACAGTTATTAGAATAAATAGCAAGGTTTAGGCTGTACCATGCCCACATTGTCAGTTTACATTGTCTACTTGCATGGCCAGCCTTTCCATCTTCTAGTCCTCTCTAAGATGTCTGTGCCGTATGACCAGCTCTGATTGCATCTGGACATTCATAAAGATGAGATTCTCTTCTGTCTCTGTTAGTGACCTATTCTTCTTACCATATCTGTAAAGAAATGGGAAAGCCCTTCATGAAGGGGTCTCAAAGCATTGCTGGAGTATACTGGCTCTGTGCATGCCCCATCTCACACTCACTCTTAGTGGGCCTCCTTCTTGAGGGAGCCCTCCTATGACTGCAGTTGCAAGATCTGGCTGAAAAGCTAGTCAAAACCTTTCTTTTGCGGAGTGTATCAGCTGATTCATGGCAAAAGAAGAACTCTGTTACTACCTCTGCTCAGAGAAAGGCTGACTTTTCAACCTAACCCATACTAGAAATGAAAACATCAAAATCAGAGAGGTGATAGGACAGCCACTCAGAGGGTGGTGAGGCACTGGCACAAGCTGCCCAGAGAAGTTGAGAATGCCCCATCCCTGGAGATATTCAAGGCCAGGGTGGGCGGGGCACTGGACAAGCCCGATATTGTGCCTGATTTAGTGCTGGGAAACCCTGTCCATGGCAGAGGGGTTGGAACTAGATAACCTTTAAGGTTCCTTCCAGCTCAGGCAATTCTGTGATTCTTCGAAAGCCCTGCGTGAGTGGAAGGGCTTCTACAATTGGTAGAAACCCTTCCTACAGTGCTAGTTGTGTAACAGCACCACACAGAAACATTGTTAATACTGCTGCCTGCAATATGATGGGAACGGCGAGAGCACTTTAACTCACTGTAGGCATTGCTGGAATGTTCTAATACCTGGGAGACAAGCAGGTCTCATGCCTGGTGGTGTTTCATAGGCTTCCCTTCTCAAGAGAATTCTTTTATTTTTCTTCCAATTGCTTGCACTTGCTGCCAGCCAGTTCTTACAACAAGATCTTCTGCAAGACTTCTTTTCTAGGGAGTGCAGGTAGTTTTCTCTTACCATATTTTCCTGAAGTGCTTTCTACTCATCATCAGTCTCTTCAACATGTAACATCTGCTCATGCAAAGTTACACAAGATAATTACCCAGCAAAAGAACATATGGCTAGGTATGGCGTGTTCTCTCATTCATGTGGCCTTTACACCAAGACTGGAGTTTGAACACCCAGGACCCCCTTTTTTTTTTTCCTAAGTGGAATTCTGCTGTGAGAAAAGTTTCCCTTCTTCAGGGGTCAAGCCTAGGTTTGACCATGGAATTGATCCTGGGTTTTTCTGACAGGGCAACCTCCCTGCTTTTTAAGAGAAGGGGTGGGAGTAGGGCTGTCATCCGGGTTATGGCTACAGATAGATGCTACCACAAATAATCCCATATATAGTATTGTAGCAAATCATGTACTTGCATTTAAGATATGCTCACCACACTTTCACCCCATCTCCAGCCTGAGATAGTTTCCTCCCTGTGCAAATGCTTCTTGTTCAGAGTAAATGGAGAAGTTGTGTTTGCCAGGTTTCTGTGATGTCTTAAGCCTATTGTTATAAGTCAAGCCTCAAGACTTTTTCCATCCTTTTTCTAATGAATGCACAATGACGTCTATTTTGCTTGCAGAGAAATATCTCACTTCTCTTCTTGTCCATTTTTACTGGCTTTTGTTTTCCCCTCTGATACAGAAGGTTACCAGCATGATCTTGCCCAGCAAGCGTCGGTATGCATCAGCTCTTAAATTTAGAGCGCATAGCTATGCCCTCAATTTCCATTCTTTGGAAACCTAAATATAATAAAATTAAAATAGACTGCAAACAGATGCATGATGATAACGCAGACCAGCTTACTTGTTCCAATTTCAATTTGCTTTGTAAGGATTTAGTCACTGTCTAATGGGTAACTTATGTAGGGGTTCAATGAACCTGATGGACCTGGGGCTTTGGCATAGCTATGTTAGATCTGAAATTTAGATTTCTGAAAGTTTTGGGTACAAAGCTAACTAAGAAGCTCAGAACTGCCCAACCCTGGGAAAATACACGCTCTGGCATTCCATCCAGATGAAAATTTGACAAGTAGGGACATCACTCTTCCAGGGTGCATGAGAATAATAGTAGTCAGTTCTGTTTGCCTTGCAATGCTCATGCACAGGAAATTGGGTCATTTGGCTCCTGTATTTGGAAAACCTTCCTTAGCAAAGCATTTAGAAAAGAACCTCCAATTTTATTTGTTTTGTATCAACTGAACTTTCATGAACAAAGTCCAGAAAAGGCAGGTGAGCTTAAAAATATGTCACTTAGAATCTTTTCTGACAGCAGGCAAGAACAGGTCAGAAGACGTGACTAGAAAAGGTGACCATGATTGGATCTGGAGGTGTATATCTGAAACAACTTTTTCATGCATTTCATGTTGCTAGTACCAGATGCTCATGTGCCTCCAAGATGAGTTTGGATTCCCTGTATCAAGGCAAGAGCGTTGGTGTATCTCTTTCTGCAACCTTGTGCTTATGCCTGCAAGACCTGTGCTTATGCCAGTGCTCAGCATTTAATTCCAGCTTTAAAATGAAAAAGTCTCATTGTCTCTTCATTTGTACACTGTTGCAGATCAGGAGTGATTCCCTCCACACCAGTCTGATGTGAAAAGGACCTGGACAGCAACCGAAACAGCTCTCTATTCCTCTTGCTAGTGCACTACATAGTTTCAAGATGTTTGTGCAGGTCTGCAGACAACTACATTCAGTCTTTTACTGCTCTTAATTTTATTATTGCTATTTTTGTCTTTCTACTATGCAAATGAAAGCCTTAAAATCTGGACTTGTATGCCTGACAGACTGTGTGTGGCTCTTGTCTGGATTTCTAAAAACAGCTCCGCACACTCCATTTTTCAGTGTGAGAGACCGTGAGATCCTCCCTCTCAGAGTCCTGAGAGTCACTGGGGGCCAGAGAACCCAGGAAAAGAAATGAGAGGAAAAATGCCCCAATTCTTTGTTTTCTTGCCTATTCTGCTAAATCTTTGAATCCTGTGATGAGAAAACATGCGAGCAAAATAGAAGTTGGTCAGGCATGTGTTTATAACAAGCACTTCTATTTTTTTTTTTTTTTCAGTACAGTAGTTTCAGACAAAATTGGATATGTCAGCCCACACTTGCTATCACACTTAGATTTTGGTTTTGTACTGCCAATGTTTCTGCAGAAAAATGAATAGAAATGGCAACATGATAGAGGAAAGAGGTGAAAAAACTAAGCAGGATGGTAAAGGCAGCAGCACCTGGGATTTTATTTCAGGCATTTGCTTGTTACTGGAAATGTAAGAGTGGGAGATGGGAAGCATGAGAAGAGCAAGTGCATATGGTATGATTATCTTAGTTTTCAGGTGTCCTGAACTCTGTTCATTGCATTCTTTAGGTAAGACTTGAGTGATTTCAGAGCAGACAGGGCTGTGTTCAGACTGTTTTCATTATGTCATTGGTAGCTGGCTGGCAGTACTTGATCAGAGCATTTGAAAATTTTGCTGGTACAGTCCGGCTCTGTCTTCATACGGCAAACTCATAATAAACACTCCTATGCCACAGGAAGCACCATGCACATGTGGGACTTGTCTCTTAGCAAGTAACTTTCACTGTTCCTCAGTCATGCCAGGCATGGTAATCTCTGTCTGTCCATCCTATTTCATTAGTAAGAAGCAACCAAATCCATCATTACATGAGACATAGCTATGAAATTTAAAATAAAAATAAAAATAAAATAATAATAATAATAATAAAGTAATTTTGACTTTGTAGAAGAGTTATTTAAAAGAACTCTTTTAGTTCCTGGGGGATCTTCAATGATATCTTCTTCTTGTTATTTATTTATTTATTTATTTATTTATTTTAGCTGAATAGCATAGCTGAAATTGGTTAATTACCACCACTAGCAAAGTAATGCAATCTAGAACTATGTTACATGACAGATAGCTATAACTTTGTGTATACTGGTGTAACTCCTGTTCTAAAAGTCTAAACTGACATTAGAACAAACTGGTATTTCTGAAGTGTTTTGAAAAAAAAATTAGAAATATATTGTACAAATAATTGTCTAAAATATTAAAGGACTTCTTTTTAATGACTTCTTAAAAAATTAACATTATTATTGTGTCTTCATTGCCCCTACAAATTGCCATGTCACTTCCATTCAGAATGGAGTTAGGAGGTGAGTTTCATGGTCAGGAAGGACACAGAAACTTTCAGCATAAAGCAGTTGCTTTCAGATACCAGGAAATGCTGCATAGAAGTTGCATTTTCCATGTTTTTTGTTTGTTTGTTTGTTTTATTTTTAGAAATCTTTGCAGAACTCTATGTATAAAAACTGGATCAGAAAAACAGAACTTACATGAAATTCTTTCTCCTCCTCCTCCTCCAGATTCTGCTCTGAATATATGAGTGAGTAAACATCCTAAACACACCCCTGGAGGCTTAACTGTAATGAGGCTGGAATGGCTGATGCTAGAAAGTTACCATTGCTTCCACCTGAACATCACTGAGAGCTATTCCTTGACTAAGTAAATGTAGTAATAGGCTCCAGCAACAGGAGCCAGAATACGTTACAGATTGGTAATAATCAAGATTTAACAAGCTCAACAAAGCTGAAAACTATACCTATTCTCTGCAGAGGAAAGTCTTTAGGATTGAACTATGAATCCTGGTGCTGGCAGAGGAAAGCATCCCTAATGTGACTGATTGGGGCAGCTCTCTGGCAGGAAGTGTACTCCTCCACTCCACAGGAGCAAAGCACCATTCCAGCAGGACTAGCTCATCCAATCTCTATGGGAAGTGCTGCTATCCCTTTGTAGACTCTCCATAGTTTGCAGTATTCCCATCACTTTCTCTTGAGTTAAGCAGGTCTCTACTCACTTAACTCAGGTGTTCGTGCAGTTCTGACTTGGTTTCCCGCTTCTCTAAATGAAGCAAAAAATTGAAATCAAATACTGTCTACACATTCTTTAGTGCCTATTTAGAAACATCCCTAGAATAATCTTTTGGTGCCATAAAGCTTTTGCATCCAGACTTGTAATTTAGGACTGGACAGGTAAAACCACAGGAAAATAGCTGAAACATATAAGCAACTAAAAATAAACTACTGCTACGCTGCCCAGGATGCTTATCTTTTGCAGGGAATAATTATGCATTAAATTAGATGTCAAACAGTGTACCTTGGAGTAGATGTGGCTGACAGGCACTCTCTGAAAGAAAGGGGAGAGATTTTCAAAACTATGGTGTTTTATTCTGTGTATTGCTTATACAGGCAGCCTCTTGACTGTACTTTGCAAATACTCAACTCTTATTTACTTAAGCCTTCAGTTCTGCATGTTTCTGTGTATATCATATACTGCGTGGCTAAGTAGAGCTATCCACCAATAGTAAACCAGGTTACAGAAAAAGTGTCTTTATGTTTGGCTCTTTAAGATTGGCTTGTGAGCCTATTTTTAGGCCTCCAAATCTCCTCATTCCCTTCTCCTCCCCTTCCTTCTCCTCTCCTCCCCTCTCCTCTCCTCTGCTGAGGTGCATGTGTAGTCCCTGGGTGTTCTCAGCGCAGAGCAGAGGAGCTGAGGGGAGCCCTCATGGTGGCTGCAGCTCCTCACAGGGAGTGAAGGGCAGCGCTGAGCTCTGCTCTCTGTGACAGCGACAGGGCCCGAGGGAATGGTATGGAGCTGTGTCAGGGGAGGGACAGCTGTCGGTCGGGGAAAGGGTCTGCATCAGAAGGCAGTGAGCGTGGAACGGACTGCACAGGGTAGTGGGCATGACCCCAGTGCTGGAGTTCAAGGAGCATCTGGACACTGCTCTGAGACATAGGGATTGGATTTTGGGTGGTCCTGTGTGGAGTCAGGTGTTGGACTCGGTGAACCTTGAGGGTCCACTCTCAACTTCAGATACTGTAAGATTTTGTAATTCCATGACTCTAGTCTGCAGCTTATTCCCTCTGCTCTGTCAAAGATCTCATGTTCTTTTGATTCCTTAGACACAATGAGGAAATTTTTTCCACAGATCTACCATTATTAACTTTCATTATTTGCTTGCAGATTGTACTGAAAGTGAGTTATTAGCTCTCTAATGATTCTGTTTTATCATTAGCTGTTGTTAGTTTGAAAAGCTGCTCCAGATGGGGTGTAAGTGCTACAAGATATCCTAGCCCCACAGTCTATAAAGTCTTTATTAGATACATTGTGATTTATCATCTTAACTCTTCTTCTGGTATGCAAAGACAAAAATTACTCCAATATTCTGTTTTTTGAAGTTCTTCTCTCTGGCATCCTAAGTACCTTTGATTGCAACTATTTGGAACAAATACTGGTAATTTGCCTCATAATCCATGCCCAAAGCAAGAGAAACTAAAGGGATGGCCTTCAAAAGTCTTTTTCTCGTTTCAGAGGATGATTTTTTTCAGGGCTACAGAGCTTCTGACCATGGTTATTTCATGTAAGATGCCATGACCTGGTCATGAAAAAAAAAACAAGATTGAAAAATGTTTTAATGACTTTTTAATTAATTAAAAGGATTCCCACAGCATAGGTGACTGTTCTCTGATCTGTAAACCAACCACTATCCACAAAAAGAGTTCCTGGAAGGCATTGGAATACATCAGTTTCAATGGAAAATTTAATAGGAAAGTCTTTCTCATACAAACACTATTTACACCAGCCACTGTTGATTTTAACCTCCCTGTTCACATTAGTTCCACATGTGACTGCCTGGACTATCCCACATGAGATCATCCTACGTAGTTATAGGCCATTAAATCTTGCAGAATTATATGAGTGCTCACTTGTTTATTCCTGCCAAGATACCAGTTACCAATTGCTGTGAAGCAATAGCTGCAGAACATTCACTGTGAATTTTACTCTCACATGGCCCGTTTAGAATCATAGAATCAGCAAGGTTGGAAAAGACCTCTAAGATCATCCAGTCCAACCATCCACCTATCACCAGTATTTCCAACTAAACCATGTCCCTCTATACAATATCCACATGGTTCTTGAACGTCTCCAGGGATAGCGACTCCACCACCTCCCACTGGCCTGTGCCAGTGCCTGACCACTCTCTTGGAAAATAATTATTTCCTAATGTCCAACCTGAATCTCCCCTGGCACAACTTGAAGCCATTCCCTCTAGTCCCATCTCTAGTGGGAGAAGAGGCTGACCCCCACCTCACTGCTATCTCCTTTCAGGCAGTTGTAGAAAGTTATAAGGTCTCCCCTGAGCCTCCTCTTCTCCAGACTGAACAATCCCAGCACCCTCAGCTGCTCCTCATAAGACTTGTGCTCCAGACTCCTCACAGCTTCGTTCCCCTTCTCTGAACAAGCTCCAGGGCTTCAATGTCTTTCTTGTAGTGAGAGGCCCAAATCTGAACACAGTATTCGAGGCGTGGCCTCACCAGTGAATTTTCCTGTACAAAGCAGAGTCACTTCTCTGAAATGAGGGAAGGGTTTCCCCCATCCTGACATTCATCCATTCAAATGGTGTTATGGATATCCTGACAGAAACATTTCTCAGTCTTGATGTGCGTGCTCCCTCTAATTTCTGTGTGTGTGTGTGTATTACAAATACAGAGATATCTGGGACTGTTTTGCCTGCAGAAGAGAAGACTGAGATGGGGATCTTATCAGTGCTTATAAGTATCTAATGGGTGAGAGTCAAGATAATGGAGCTGGGCTGTTTTGGGTGATGTCCAGCGACAGGACAAAGGGCAGTGTGTGCAAGCTGAAACACGGGAAGTTCCATCTGCACATGAGAAGAAAAATTCCTTACTGTGAGGGTGGAAGAGCACTGGAACAGACTGCTTAGAGGGGTTGTAGAGTCTCCTTCTCTGGAGATACTCAAAACTCACCTGGACGCTTTCCTGTGTGACCTACAGTAGGGAACCTGCTTGGGTTGGACTTGGTGTCCCTTCCAACCCCTGTGGTTCTGTGATTCTGTGAAAAATGTCCAGTTGCACAGAGGTCTGTGGTGAGAACCAGGGTATAAATCTCCTTTTCTTAAGCCAAGTTTCTTCTTAAAAGGGTGCCTTTAACATGATACAAAAGTCTACCCTCTTTCCTCTGTCTGTCTTCCCTCTCCATCTCATGTCTGCAGTAGCATTCTCTAGAATGGATCTTTTAAAAAGTACTTCTGGCTCCACTGTCTCACATAAAAGCATCACAAGTTCAGGCATGCATAACTAATGCAATATTGCAAAAAATTTTTCAGCCTGATATAAAGAAAGATATTTGTTGACAGAATTCTTTATTAAAAAAAAAAAAAATTCCTTAGCAGGTACTAATATTGTGCCATCGTATCCACTTGTAGGTATATTTGAAACACGGACTTTACTTTTCTTTAGTCTTGTTTACCATTCAAGTCAAGAGAAATGTGAACAACTAAAGCTGCTGTCCCTCACATTCAAAACTGAGCTCAGTGTGCATCTGATTTCACTCAGGCTTGAAATAGAGAATTAAATACAGTGTTTGCCTTTCAGTAGATATGTGAGCAGGTATTCATTAAAAGGTGTTCTGCTGGACAGCATTGTCCTGAGTGTGTAAAGCTTGTAGGAATGTCTATCCCATAGCAGGGATAAGTAACTAAGTGTGGCTGCATAGCATGAATGCTGGAGTGGGGTGTACTGTGAATGTTCAGTTGAGGCCACATGTGTAATGATTTTGAAAACTAAGGCTGAGGAAATAAGTCATTTGTGAGGGCTGCTCTGAAAGTAATGCTTCCTATTTTATTATGTTAGCCAGTAACATCAGAGGCGGGTGTTGGTTGTACAGAAGCAGAGACTGAACCTCCCCACCAATATTCCATTATATTTTATTGCTGTGGCAGCAGAAAAGGGCAGTATGGCAAAATGGAAGAGTGGATTAAGTAAAGATATGTCACTAGTTTCTCCATGCTGGAAAAATGGTGCCCATTGACATTCATTGACACTTACTGAACATTTATGGAAACCAAACAGTGGGTGTAGGACACTGAGGCAGTGGTAGTGCATTTCAGCAGTGGTGACAGCAGCATGAAAGGTAAGCCACATTCTGGACAGCTGTGCACAGCTGAAATGAAATGAAGAATGTTTCAAACACCTCATCCATGTGACTCATAAGATTACAGTCAGGGAACTGTGCACAGAGCTGAATATCAGCTTCAGAGCATTAGAACTGATGGCAGTGTCAGAATATTGCAGAATTTGCATGATGGATCTCATGAATGCTCACACAGGAACAGAAAGAACAGTACAGAAGAAATGATTTCTGTTGCAGCACAATCACAGAAGGCCCTATATGAGTTTGAAGACCATGGAACACATTGCCAGTCTTGGTTGGACTATCCTACCACACTCACTGGATAGTCTCCACATGTTTAGCCAATTAAAGATGGACTGTGTGGGCAACATTTTCTTAGCAGCGGTGAAACAGTGGGTCATCTCCACTGGTGCAGATTTTAACAAGCACAGCATGCAGGCTCCTGTTTGTCGCTGGTGAAAATGCGTATCTAATAGTGGTGACTACACTGAAAAAGAAATTTTTGTAGCTGAGAGTTTTCTCTATCAGGTAGTGTTAATGTGTTCTTTGTATCTGTTGTAGTTTCCATAGAAATAAATAGAAGGCATTACTTTTGGAGTGACCTACAAAGCTCCTAGAGAGGAACATCATCTTTTCTTTCTTGGGCCTTTCATGTTTTAGGGGCATGGAAGCCTGGATGGAGAGCCTGTACTTCACACTAGTGAGAAAGAGAGGCTAAAAAATAAAGAATTTGCTTGATAGCAACAGAAGGCTCAGAAAGAGAGAGTGTTACTTCATTTAGTAATTATTGTAGGCACTACCTATAAATGTTGTAATTCTTAAAAAATGTAAGCATTCATGTACAATTCAAATAGATCCGGTCTGTGCATGTGATAGTGCAGTCAGCAAAAAGTTGAGCAAAAACACTAGGATAGAAAGGTTTGGGATTTTGCTGAGTCAGCTACTGGTAGTTTTCATATTTAATTCATTTATATCTGTAATTTTGAATTTATAAAAGACATTATTCATGTAATTTAGTGCCAGTGTTACCCAGTATCTGTCAAGATTGGCTAATGACTAAATGAAAAAATTGAAATAGGAGAAAAATACTTGCCTTACATAAAATCTGTAAGAATAAATAAGTTTAAGATTTATTCACATAAATGTTTTTTTTCCTTAGTGAATACTGGGGAATTAGGAAAGTTCTGGTGCAGGACAAATGTTTTTATGGATCATATGTTCCTTTCTAAATTTAATAATCTGCAGGAAGAGTAATAGCAGTCAGTGCTCGAAAGGACTGTTACGAAGCATTGTAACAAATGAGGGGCTGGATTCATCCCCCCTTTTTATAAGTTTGTAATGTCTGAGTGAACTGTAGAACAACACAGTTACCCATACGTGCCCAAAAAGCTTGAGTCAAGCAGGATTAAACACAGCTTTAACTAAACTATTCCTTTGGTTTATTACACACTCATGTAAATAAAATAACTTAAACCACACATAACTTAAACCGCTAGGCTTAAATGTGAGATAAAGACTCACAGCTCCCACTGAAAGGGACAGCAGGAGATGTCTCATCCAACCAACTGCTCAGGGGTCATCGCAGTCTCCAGCAGACTAAAGAAACTAGTTGCTTTTTTGAAGCATGTAAAATCTGGATTTCTGTGTGACATTAAGTCATGCACCCCAGAAAGTATAGACTAGGATGACCCTCTGTGAAAGCTAGGCAGAGGGACAACAAGAAAATTTAGTTACGGTACAGCTCTGATGTGTGCAACAACTAACTGGACAAGCGTTCATCAGTTAGCACCACCCCAGAGCCATTACATCTTGACCCTTCATAGAATGAATTCTCTGGATGCCTTGATCGTGTGTTTGCAATAGCTGGCATTAGCATTTAGTGCTCCAAAGTCACCTCATGTGAACTTTTAACAAAGTAACCATCACTTGCCATGATGCACTTTTAGACAATGAACAGAATTAAAAACATCCTCTTTCCAGAACAGAGTATTTTTCACAAAGCTGTTACTCCGCTTGTAAAGGATAGCTTACTAAGCACCTTCAAAGGACAAGCTGAGAAATTAAAATCCTTAACTCTTTTAAATAGTGAAAGTCATAGGTTCCTAACAGGTATTTATTTTATTGCACATTACTGTTTTTCTTAATCATTAGACATAATCATCATGTCTCCTGCTAAAACCCTTCCTCAGCCTCATGGGAGCCAAGTAGTTTGTTTCTCTTGGGTAGTCTGACATATTAACATACCTAGTAATACTTGAAAATCCTCAAGTGCCAAAAAATCAGGTTTATTTTTTTCCAGCTCTATTATTTTACCAAGTGGAAGACTTAACCTCCTCCTCAAACCACACCATAATTGCATCATGAGCTTGATTACCACAAGTTATTCTAAAAAAGATAAATACGTAGAGGTCAATACTATCAGTACCTATTTAAAATGACATTTGGAGGACGTATCAGAAAGGAATTACTCCATAATCACATTTTGATTTAATACTTTTTCTTAAATTAGCCGTTAGTGATAGAACACTAGGCTAGATGGATTTTTGTTCTGAGTGACGACCAGTCAGAGCATGTGCTCACAAATCACGTACTGACAAATATCTATTTCTTAAACATTTTTTTCATCATTTCACTGTTTGATTATCTCTCTGTTAACTTAAAAAATAAATAAATAAAACCAGAGTTACATTTCACCCTTATAAACAGGAAAAAGGAAATCTATGGGATTGTAAGGTTAGCATCTCAAAATGGAGAGACCAATTCCCTGTGTAAACATGCATTTGCCGTAAATACACTTTTAGAGCAAAAATAAATCAACAGTCAGAAAATAAATAACTGAACAGTTGAGTATGGTCAAAACAAGTGTCCAAATGAATGCTTCACTAGAACTGTTTGACAACAAAAGTCCATTTTAATTATGCAATTTATAATGTGTGCAACATGTTTCAAATGCAAGATACATACTACCTGACTATTGCATTCTCTTCACACTATTCATGTTAACTCATTCCTGTCATTCTACATTTGACTGCCAGAAGCAATAGCAATGTTTTTCTATTCATATTTGGATTTCTGCAGGCCCACAGGTCAGGAATCAGTCAGAGCCTGGAACCTCTGACTCAAAGGAGAGAAATGACTCTCAAAGGAGAGTGTGTGTGTTCTTCTTCATTCTCATTAAACTACAGGTAATTTAGATAGGCTTCTGCATAGCCTTGAGTTTGATGTTGTCGTTCACAACAGCACAAAGCTTGAATGTAACTAGCTATCTCATCTATCTCATTTATTTATATTTCAAGGATTCTATGCTAGGCAAATCAGTGAAGGATTGGGTTTTTTCTATTTATCAAGCAGCAGGCATGCCAACTAGATATTTGCCTTCCCTCCNGAGGGCAGGGATTAACTAGATTTCCAAAGGGAGAACTGTGATTTCCAAAAATACCCTACCCAGTGATTGAGCTACAGATGTTTCACCATTTATCAGCAGACCAAACCATCTGCTGTAGTGTTTCCCTGGAAACTCCTTGTCTTTTTCCCCTCATTCCTCCTCCCTCACCATCCTCTGCTATCAGAGTGGGCGAGTGCCCTCCCATGCACAAACCATGGAAGTGAAATGAAACAAGTTCCCAGTGATGTCACTGACACTTTCTTACCCAGGGAATCCCTAAGCAGAAAGGAATTCTCTCAAGCACCGGAGTCAAATAGTAAATCTACATCCATAAAAAATTACAGGAGAATAGGAGCCTCTGTAGTCCACAAAGTGAAGTCTTCATCACTCCTTTTGTTTATAGATGCAAATTTCTCTTGGGGAAAAATAAAAACAGAACTGATGTACATAAATGCTTCCTGAGCAGTGATGTCAGCTCTGTAGCAGATTACTTTCATTTTTCCATTAGCTGTTTTAGAAATGTGGAACAAATGATTCAAAATACAGGGAATTTTTAGGTCCACCAGACCCTAGATCAGCTGCCAGGTGCCAAAACCCATCTTGCAAGTGTTCTTAATGCAGAAGTTTACTCCAAAATTAAATTTTCTTTCTAATTGAAAGAATTGATGGAGGCACGTTAATATGTTTTTATTTGCCTCTTTTATATACGTATCATTATAATGCAAAAGGCCACTTGGTGCTATGTGAGGTACTAGAATGCTGAAGGGACCTGTGTTTCTGTCAAAAACTCCCAAAGGCAACAAATGTTCCCATAACACCCTCTCTGTACCAAATACAAGGATGCTGAATAACTCAATGACATTGCTAGCAACCAGCCACTAACTGGACTGCTGAAAACACACACCCCAAGGAATATAAAACAAGCTGGGTTTTGACTTGTCTTGTATAATGGCCCTTTCCAAGGTAATTAGATGTTTTTTCTTCTGTACGATGCATCAAGTTCAATGTATCCCTCTCCTTCCCATATAAACTCAGAAGAAATGGAAAAATCCATCTTGAAATGTGTTCCAATACTTGCTATAGCAAAAATTCAGAATTTTAAAGACGAATTGAATAGAGGTATTACTCTGATCTATGGGTGCAGTTTACTTTTAAATTAATGCCTTAATTTGATCTTAACTGTATTTTTCATTTAATTAATTGGAAAAGTTTGTTTTATGTATTGAAGCCCTTGATTCTAGCCAATGTTGCAGATTTTGGACTTTTTTAACAAATGCCTTAAATTATTATTCTATTCCCGTAAAACTAAAATACAGTGCCAGGAGACTTAAATTCAGATTTCTTATTATCCAGAATAGATCTTAACAAAGTTTTTGATCTTTCTCCAAGGAATAATGTAGAAATAGATTTCCTTCCTTAAGGTTGGTCTGGCATGCTTGCTGTCTTTTCATTTCCATTTTGGGTCCTCAAAAACAGTATATTGCTTTGTCAGTTTATTTTATTTTCTCATTTTTAATGTTGGAGAATCAAGTATGAAAACTCAGACAATAAAATCCTACAGTTTAATTCCTTTTGAAATTCCTAATGATGCGATCTTGTCCATACTGTAAGTGAAATATTGGATGATAACGTAATTGCCAAGTTCAAAGAAGAAAATATTTCCTTCCGTAAGTATGGCCTGAAAGAAATAGGGGTTTCTTGGTATCTGTTATGAGGCTGCTCATGTTTTATTGATCTGATTGGATTATTACAAAATGCATACCTGAGAAGATCAAAACTGAGTATGCATTGTTCATATTCTACCTATTTTACTTATTCCGGAGGATGTCAGTATCGTTTTCTGATTTAATTTTAAGATATTGTTGTCTGCATGTTCCTTTCTTAATTTAAAAAATTTACAACTGAACATATGGCACAGATAGAATTAATGACTCAACAACTGCTAGGTGTGTGATAGAAGAGTGGTTTTTTATTCGGAAGTTCTCTATAGCCATGCTTATAAGTAATTTCCTTACTTAGAAGAAGACTATAGGTCCTGTTTGCTTATGTTTGAGAAACAATCATTTTGCTTAGTATATCTCTTTTGATGTAGTTTTTAATAATTTTTTTAACACCATTGTATTTCAGCCACACCAGAAGTCGTAATTATAGTACAGTTAGTGCATAACTGACAACATACTAGTGCTGATCAATAACTCAAGGCATAAACCTTTGAGTATTAGCCACCACCCAACTTCACTTTACTGAGTAGGTGGCGTAATCTCCGGTTTGTTTGCATGGGTTCTCCAGGAATAAGGAGGCCATGTTTGATTTATTACCAGCAAGCAATAGGAGGTATGTGAGCCACACAAAGTGAATACTGACGGTGTAATGGCCATTGGCAATCTTCAGTTCGAGTCATCCATAGAACAAAACTGTGATTAGTTTTTAAGACAAAATTCAAATTTCTTGTGAAAGGAAATATGGAATGATTTGCTAATAAGCCAGCGAGGCCTATGGCTTCAGAGTTGTTTCATTCAATTTAACAACAATTAACAAAATGGATGCTAACTAAGGGTTAGACATTATTACTCCTATTGTAACTTACTTCTTTTAATCCACCCATCTGGGGATGAGTGCAATTTACAATGTCTGGTGAAGAGTCCCTGCAAAAGGACTTAAGCTCAGATTTGTACTAAGTGGAAGTGCTGATGTCTTTGGTACCTTGCACATAATTTCTAAACCTCTATTGAGGCTCAGGCTGAGAGGTGGCCATGTTGTTTTCTGAGACGTTTTCATTTAAGAGGGTCTTTCCTTTGTTACTTGCTGTGCTTGCTCATTCTGGATGTTATATGTTGGCAGAGCGGTTTGGTTTAAACCTCCTCAGGACAGTTTTCTTTGGCTGCTGTCCTTGCCAGCTAGAATGGAGAAAAATTGCTCCAGTGGTCTGCTGCTGTATCATTCCTTATGCAGATCGGGACCATGTCCTGACAGTACATACTGCACTGTTGCTGGTGAGTTCACTGCCTTTTCAACCAGGGTTGTCCTTAGGCCTTGTTTTCATGTTCGCTGAAGAGTTTGGTTTTATGTCAAGCTGCATGGAGGCACCCTCTAGCCATGAATTAGGACATCAGCATTTAAAAATTCAAGTTGCAGCAGATAGTCTTTACCAAGAGTATGAAAAACCACTATCTCTGTTAGCTATCAAGTTTATGATAGAAAGACCTTCTGAGAATTTGAATCTGAGCAAAACACCCTAAGGTGTTTAAAATGGGCTAAGATGACAAGCAAAATAAAGATCATAAAGAACAAAACTCAGCCCTGAGAGTAGTGTAAGTGCCCTAGCATAATTTTGTCTGAACAAGCAAATTGCACTGTTGTTGCAGTGTGAATAGGCAGTTTATACAGGAGTTATGTGGCTGTATATTTGAATATTTTTCAATCTACAACTCGGTGAATTAGGTTTCATCTTCTGATTGTTTTACACAATGCAATAAGAAGGATATGCAAGACTTTCCTTGAATGCTGGACACATTATCTGTGCCGCTTATAAAAATTGTAAATAGCCTTCAGAACACATGTCCTACAGTACAGAAATAATCATGATAGTGTAAGTAGCCTACACATTGCAAAAGAGTAGTGTTTCTGTACTCCCTCGTAATGTAATAATTGTTGCTTCACTGTTGAGTGCACCACACTTCCTTCCTATTTGTTTCGTGATTCAAACACTGCAACCGATGTATGTGTGAACTTCCGATGTTGTGAGCATGGTTAAATATGCTGTTTATAGCAGTACAAAGTTTAGATTTTAGTGGTTGCACAACAACACATTACATAGGAGCCTTGTAGGCACAATTTTAAGGTTGCTCAGTCATTTATCTGTTTCTGCAAGGAAATTGTTTTTACCTTTATGGAGCAAAGACCACGTCGACTTTAGATCACTGAGCACTTGTTTAGCCTTGAAACCGACATAACAGGTTTCAGCGCCTAAAGCAGCTGCAAGATTGATTCAAGTCACTGACAGATTTCTTTCAACATCAGAGGCGGTCACATAGATTTGAAAACCTCCTTGTATGATCTTTCCCATTCAAATTGACCAGGAGCTTGGCATAGCCAGCAGCCGTTTTCTGTCACTAGCTGTCCAGGTGAGCTTATTGTTTGCATTGCAAGTATGTGCATGAGATCAAAAGACCGAAGTACCTTAGTAGAGAAGAGCTGAAATTAGAGCACATGTAAAAGAAGCTCTCATTAAAAAAAAAAAAACAAACAAACAAACAAAACAAAACAAAACAGAACAATAAAGCATGGTATCAGAAATCACCACATGTCCCTCTCTATAGCAGGGTAATGGCCCAGTGATATCCTGAGACTTTTATTATTGATCAATCAATGGACATAATCTAGTAGACTCACCTAGCCCAACAAAACAATCTCAGTTTGTAGACTGCCTCCCAATACTAGGCAGCCCACTGGTTCATCAGGAGTGAACCAAGATATGCCAGAGTAAAATATATGTCAACTTCAGGCAGCTTTGAATCAATTCCTTCAGACTCTGAGCAGCTAGGGCAGCAGTGGAACTACTCTTCTTTATAGCCTGCCTCCTGTAGCACAAAGATGTGGAGTGTACTAAAGCTGCAGAGTTTATCAGAGAAGAGAAGTTCTGCTGGTAAATGACTGTAGCATGAGCTACTTCATGTCTCTGAAATCTGTACTGCACTGGAAACGCCAGTTTCTCTGCAAAGAATGAGATCATTCCTGAGTGAGGAAGTGCCCAGTTCTTACAGTTACCTTCAAAATAAATGAACATGGCAGGGCAGACAGAGGCATGGACATGTGAAGTTATTTTCCTGTTGCATTAAAAGATCAGATGCAGTGCCAGAAACTAGAGACAAACTCTTTTGACTCCAGCTCTGCTCTGGGGAATAAAGGCAGGAGGACAAGGAAAATGCTTTTTAATGGTAAGCCACCAATGCATCATCCTGAAAGAATTCCACACTTGTTTTCTGAAAGCCACTTTCTAAAAGTGACTACAAATTTTGCGTTTGGTGCTCTATTGCCATACTAATATCTTCTTGAGGATGATTTTTGAAGCAAGATCTTTTCAGCGTTTGAACCAGTTGCATGGGTCAAGATAGAGCCAGGACTTTCAAGGTACTTTCTGTCACAACTAACTGGGAAGTAAGACATACATATTTTGAAATACTTCTCCCTAAAGTATTTGTTTCATCACCACAGTGGATAGTTTTCACTATGTCCACAACATGAAGAGGGTCAGCCTAGGAGGTGGAGTGACTCATTTCCCTGACATATTCACTCTGTGGGATCAAAGGAAGCATCATCTGGCAGCAAGCAGACAAGGTAAGCACATGCTGTATCATGCTGCCGAAGAAGACGTAGTGGTGAAGGACATTTCTCATAGCCTCCAAAAAAACATTTTGCAGTCTTCAAGATTGGAAAAATGGACTGGGAAATTCTGTTTTCCTGAGAGCAGTTCCTTGGAGCCAAGTGGTTTGGGCCAGAAACCTGTGAGATGTCAGCCCTCACCATGGCAATTAGATATAGAGTATCTTGACACTGATGATGTCAGGGTTTTCTTTTCATACTTTTGGTGGTTGTTTTTTGGGTTTTTTTTTGTTTTGTTTTGTTGTTCATATGTTTTCTTTTGATTTATTTTGTGTGTGTGGCTGTTCCTTCTTCCACATTCATGCCAATATGTGTTTTGACCAGGAATTGTCTTCCTGTGACACTAGTGTTCCTCATTTCCAAAGGTGACTCATTCTTAATACTGGCTGTGCCTGCATGCCAAGATTCTCCTCCCCATTAAGCTTCCGGACGGGACTGTTCAGAAGTGTACTGAAAAGCCACAGCATCCTGAAGATGGGGGGATTAACAAATTACTTTGTATTGTAGCAGCATCATCTATGTATGGAGAATCAGGTCTGACTCACAAATTCATCACAGGAATGTGCTTCCAGACATACAGCACTACCTACAGAACAAGGGGAAAGGTCACAGTCAGCCAATGCAACATTGGTGGAGGTGCCTCACACTTTTCATAAAAATCTTATAGAAATCTTTACTTTCTGGTACATATGGTAGAATTAAGGAGACAGATTTTACAAACTTCTAAACAAAAAATAATAATAATACCTTAAGCATCAAGGCCACAAAGATAGGTAGGGAATGAATCTAGTTAGGTCAGAGGAAGGTGTTAATTCTCGCCCCGAAGGGAATGAGGTATATGAGACTCAGTTCATCCTAAGTAAGGTCATATGTGAATCATGGTATATAGATGTAAAGAGATGGATCAATAGATAGATAAACAGATGATGTATTTATACATTTCAATATTACTTAATGCAATAGAACTGTCATGTAAAACCACTGAACTAAACAGTGTCAGCGTATCAGCTAAGTGTCAGGAGCTGGGTTTCTGTCTAGAGAAAATTGTTATGGCTCTGCTGGTAGTTAACAGCTTGATGGTATTACTAGCTACAGACTCCACTGTTTCAAGTTTCCATCAGATGGGAGCACTGGATCCTCTAGCCTGACCTGTCTAGCAAATACATTTCACTTCACAGTTTGAACTCCTGTTCTGATTGAGCTGGAAGTTGTCTTTAGGGACGTGGTAGCTTGAATAATGATTCAAAGTGCAGAGAATCCACAACACCCTTTAAACTATCTTTTGTATTAAGATAGAAACAATTACAATTTAAAAATGGCAATTCTTTCTAGTCTGAGTCTGTCTTCAGTACCCAGGCATTGCCTTGGTTCAAACCTTACTATACAGCTTGTATGCTTTTTTCTTGACAGCAATGCTAGCTTAAGGAGGTTTCTTTTGTGTGTTCAGCCTGCTCTCAGCATCTTTTCTGTGGCTCTGTTCTCTTTCAGTTGACCAAGAGATGTTTGGAGTAAGACATTCTATCAGTTCAGGTCTTCTTTTGCAGAATTATCTTCTATCTAGATCCATTTCTTGACTTAACTTTCAGCCCTATATACAGTCATATCACACAGCTGAAGGAGTGGTGTAGAGGAAAGAGTGGAAGACCTTGTAAAGAAGAAAGGGAGATAATTTATATGTTGCCAAGAAGGAGGTAGGTAGTCTCATCATCTTTCTTGCCAAACAGTTAACAGTAATCTTCTTTCCATGGCCAAAGTTGTCTGACCATAGTTTACCCATTAATTCACCTCTCAGCTTTTCCCTTCATTGAGTTAAGCAAGCTGAGTTTCAATACTTCATAACAATCATATTCCAAGATTCCAGGTGTATTTTAGATTCTACAAAGAATCTTTTCTTTTAGAAAATATGACCTGAAATAGACACTGTCTTGCAACAGTACCCAGAAATATGTTACCCTCCTTGCCTTGGATGTTCCCGTATCTCATACAGCCAAGGCCTAATGACTTGTTTTAGCCACCATATGGAAAAGGAAAGTTGTCTGAGAAAATAGCCTACAGGCCTGGTGTTTTCTGAATAGTGTTTCCTTATGTTATTTGTAAAGCAGTTTGATTTTTTTACTTCATTTTGCGAATCATTTCTCTCATCTCCTCCTATTTTCAATCTTCCTGAAGTGTCTGTTGGTCTCTAGGCCTGAAGTGGAACATTAGTATTTTATTTCTGTGTCTTTTCCTCATTTTTGGTCTGAATCTTGGATTCGCTTGTGAACGTTGGAATTAAAACATCTACTAGTAGCCAAGCATATCATAAGAGTCAGGTCAGAACCATTCACAGTTCTTTGCCCAGACTTGCAAGAATGGAGAAGACTGGAACCTCATTGTCATGCTCTGAGCCTTTCTAGCAAGGTGTGTCTTTCCCCTTTGCCTGAACTTGCAAAAATGAGGGTTGCACTGCGGCGCACTCTGTATAAACTCAGCCTGCTGTTTTGTATTAAAGGGGATGACAGAGCAGAAGTGAAGGAATGTGCCATTAAAACATGGAAAAGTAAATACCTTTCAGATGGTGTTTGCCAATCACCAAGACTTAATTTAGTTCATCATTTCTCTGGATGCATTTGTTTCTTAGAAAATAGAGAGGCAGGTAAGGGTATAATATCAAAGAATTTGCTAAAATGTCAGTAATTGCCAACCATTACCACATAGCTACCGTAGACAATGAGGGAGATAATTGCATTGTTTGCATAGTGCCAACAGTACATAATAAGTGATTTATAGATATTCCTTAGTAAGACTCACTCCGTTCCTCTCTAGGTTAGGCTTTTAATACTAGGGCACTAGTGACTCTAGTAGATGTNTCCCAGTAGGGCCTGAGAGTGAGACAACTCTCTGGGCACTCCAAACAAATTCCTGAAGTTATAGGATCTAGCCGCACCTAAGAAAGCACATATTCACCCCATACCAATCATAACTTCAGAGACTGTTGTTTCAAATGAAGTAATTCACAAATTCTTGTCAAATTCTTTTTGTCCATCAACCCACTGCCAGTTTTGTAAACTGAAGGAAAATTTGGGCCTACGTATATTTGAAAGATTAACTTGTTTAACGTCTATTATAAAAAATATATATTATTTTTGGAGTAATACAATTACCAAAATCATAACTGGCTTTCAAAATATACTTTTAATATTATGCTCTTTCTTTTTATATTGTTGAATATTACTGACGTGTTACTTCCAAAAAGACTCCATATTTTATACTTCTGGTGTGCAACTTCTTCATTTCCCTCCCGTTTTTAAAGCATTTTTTAGAAGATTGGTAAGTTTTACTGGGAATACAGTGGAATCTGCTTTACCTACCTGTCCTTTGGAGAGCACAGATGGGCATGTACAGCAAATTGACACTTTCATCTATGAAATTATTTTTTCCCCTTCAGTAACTCAAGATACATTTTCCATTTACACAAGAAGACCACTTTGCAATGACTTGGATTTCTTTTCAGCCCGTGAATCTTAGTCATTGGGGTGATATGTTCAAATCTTTAGGAAAGACTATTTTAACTGCTAATTGGAGATGGAACAAACAAAACACACAAGCAAAAGAGACAGAATAATTGAACCACAATACGAATACAGTAAAACAAGTAAACAGTAAATTTTTTTGCACATGCTTTTTTTGGTACATAGGAAACCTCAGTGTTTTCTGGTGTCAGAACTACTCCCTGGGGAAGTACATATCAATTGAAATCCAGTTCTTTTGAGGAAAACAGATCTTCCATATGTATATAGATATACACATATATTTTAAATTCTTTTGATCTTGCTAAAGCAGATTTTCCAGATGATATATTTACACTGAACTTTTAACAAAAATATTTCTTATCCAAATGTGTGGGTGTAGATGCCTTAATTCCTGTTAAAAAATGTTGCAGACATTTAAATTTTGATCTTTTACATTAGAATTTGCATGGCAGAATGAAATATTCTTTTTAATATTTGTAAGTGAAAATGTTCGACAATTTAAAAGTACTTCTACCTTCCATTCAAATCCAAAATGAGGTGCCAGCATTTTGTCTTTTGGGCCGAAAATGGCAGCAGTACAATTTTTTGCCAGTTTAGGAAACCTATCTCATACACTCGCTTTCGAAGTACAACTTTCACTAATCTGCCACTTGTATGAATATTCTTGCTTAATGAGAGAAGGTACAGAATTCCATATGTGCGAATATGCGTACATGTACGTGTACAGGTGGGTTTATGGAACTCTGCAGGAAACTAGAGGATTGCCTTAGCAAACATTGTGAAGGCTCAGGTGGGAGTTGCAAGCTGTCTCTAAACCAAATCGGCAAGGGTTAAATGTGAATTTGTACTCCCACCTACAGGCAAGTTTCAGCTGAAGATTTCCCTCAGGCTGGGGAAGGATTGCTTGAAAGCTGTATGGCTAGTGGAAGGGTTTCTGTTGGAGCATCTGGTGCACAAACCCTTTTCTGAAGGAGAATTACTGTTCAGAGGCAGATTAACTGGGCAATTCTGGCTAAAGACTGATTGTTTTGCTTGTCGAGCAGCAGCCAGCCATGGATATGGCTCATGTCTTCTGTCCTGCTTACAACAAGCAGCTGCTCACCTGGTTTCTTGCACTGCTAAACCCATGGCATCTGGTTTGCAGTGTCGTACTCGTGTCTGTGAGCTTAACTCTCCTTCTGAGCTGACACATTGCTTCATGTCTCATCATACCGCTTGGTCTTAGTTGAGGGACAGTACACTCCTTTTGTAATAGTTATTTTGATAGTGTTCCCTGCAGTGCTGTAGTGTGCTTGGAGAGCAGTTTTGTAGATTCTCAGGCTAGAGGGAATAGTTAGATCCTTTAGGCTGACCTCCTTCATAGCACAAGAAATAAAGCTTTGCTCTGGTATCAAACAGGAGTTAAATCACCTACCCTATATATATACCAGTGAAGTTTATGCTGATTGAGAACCACTTATGTCTTGGTTTCCTGCTCAGTAGTGTGGATGCACATAGCAGGTCTGATCATTAGGAAATGACAGGCAAACTTTTCCTTTACTCTGTGGATAATTATTTCTACGCTATAATAGTATTCAATGAGCAGCCTCAGTGACCCTGATAATATTAAGACAGTTCATCAGAGTGGTGGCAGGAGGAACCTGTCCTTTGTCCAGCGCATCTCACAAGTGTCATGGCTATGTCTCTCTCTGTGCATTACCAAGTGTTGCACTTTTGGACTGCGGTGGCCACCCATGAGCAGCATGTGGATTGTAACACCCTACCAGCAGCAGTAGATGGATAAGCTCAGCCAGTCAGCCTCTTTGCAATTCCAGTAAGTGGAGTTGGAGTGTTACCTGCCAGAGGCACAATTTGAAAGACTGAGCAGACCTTCAGGGTTTGTTTTTAGCTGACAGATAATCTAAGTTCAAACCAACAATCTCCCCTAGAGAAGGTGAGCATTTGCCCCTGCCTTTTTGGGACAGCACACATGAGTCAATGTATGTCACTCAGTTTGGTTCCTCTTAGAAACCTGCACTGATGCAGACTAAGTAAAATATTGCTTTGACTTGGTGGCTGAGTGTGATGTATAGAACTATTGGGCAGACAGTTCTTTATGTTTCCACTCATGCAGATGCTATATATCTGAGACTTATGTATCAAAACGATTTTCATATCAAGATACACAGAGAAAAGTAAAGATCAACAACTACCCAAACTAATTAAAGTGTCAATGGGGGGCAGTATTGGTTCAAAAGTAAGATAGTGAATCAGAGACATGAAAAAACAACATTGCAATTTCAGTTGGATATTTCACAGGAAAAATGATTATGGTTAACCTCACATCTTCTATGCTGCTGTAGGCAGAACACCTTGAGGTGATGTTGCTGCTTCAGGTACAATGTTTTGCAGGAAGTTAACACCCCAAGGTTGGCCACAACCATCACCTTACAGAGAAAGATTTGGCCAACAAATAAGAGTGAGAATGAATGTGTCCCTGCAAAGCTGGTTCAAGGTCTTGGGTTTGTTTGTCTAACAGACAAAAGTATCTAGATAGCCCTACAGGGACAGGTTTTCAAACATGAAAACATAAATGAATCAGTAGAAAACCAAGGAACATTACCCATTACCCTAGATTTCACAGAAGATATCTGATACACTGTTTCCTCTCTGAAAGAGCTCAAATGCAGTGATCACTCATGAAACAGCAGAGGCCCGAGGAAAATTATTTTTGGCAAAGTTCGTCATCATTCGTGTCAAAGAAAGTGAACTGCAGAGGTTCTCTCTATTTATGGCTATACATGAAAGGCTGAATATATGTATCTTACCTGAGCAGACAACTGAAAATTTGCAGTAAGTAAGTGAATAATTTTCACTATTTTTCCATACTAAATATGACTGTGTAAGATCAGCAGATAATATCTTTGAGCAGATATGAATCACCTCGAGATGTGACTTTCACTGACTTTTGTTGATGGGAAATTGAACATGAGGCAGCAGTGCGCCCTGGAACTCGAAGGGCTGACCATAATGTGGGGTGCACCAGGCCCAGCTATGCCACTGTGGGTGGGGAGGGGTTCTTCACCAGAGGGCGGTGGGCATGGAACGGGCTGCCCAGCGCAGTGGGCACAGCCCCACACTGCTGGAGTTCAATGAGCATTTGGACACTCAGACACAGGGTTTGGATTTGAGGTGGTGCTGTGTGGAGCCAGGGGTTGGACTCGGCAGTCCTTGTGGATCCCTTCCAACTCAGGATATTCTATGATTCTATGATTCACTGCTCCATTGGGAAGTCTTTTCCCTGCTACTTTCACCCATCCAAGCTCAAGAGGACTACCTGCAGTTTAGCGATGCTTGCAAATGAAGGTGTAGCAGCTGAAGAAGTAGCTATATCCAGTAGATGTGTTTTCTCCAGCACATGTTAATGCCTACTTGGTCTAAACCTGTTTCTGCACATAAGCTATTCTGAATCCCTTTCCATTGTTTGAAGTTCTCTCAAATAGCAGCTGTGACTTCTGCTTCTGGCATCAGGCTTCTGAAAAGTTCAGAATTGCAGTTACAGACCCACACTCCAATTTTGAGTCTTGGCCTCTCCTTTCATTTCAGGACACTTTCTCTTTATAACAAAAGACCAGAAGCCATTATTTGAGCCTCTTTCTGAAAAGTCTGAGAAAACTCAAGGTACAGCTGATCACAGTTTTGCTTTTCACCAGGCTTCAGTGAAAAAACACAGTAAGGATGGTGTTTAATGACTGATTCTGAAGGTGTTTCATCTGAATCACTTTAAGAATAAATCACAGCATTACAATCCAGGGGATTTGCTATGGTTTCTTCCTCTTCTGTCTCTCTCCCTACATACTTATGTAAGTATGTATGCATGCACCTTTGTGAGTATACATGCTTTACAGATATTATTATTTTTAGAACTGTAGTGAGTAGCAGAGCATTCACAAGTTTGTTTCACTATAGAGGTGACACAAGATGTACCAAAGTGTTACCAAGCTAACATGCACAGTCTGCCCTTTGGAAAAAAAAGGCAGAGTGACTGATGGTCATGAGTTAGTCATGGAAAGTATTTCTGGTAACACATACATCATTCCTCCACCAAGAAACTCCTTTGTGGTTCTGTTTACAATTGGTGAATTTGCCAATGAAGGCTAAAACATTTTGGTTTGAAGTTTTGAAAGATGGCATCTCATATTGAAATGACAGCCCACATCTGCAAAACATAGTATGTCCACCATGTAACTGAAGCATCCAAAAAAAAACAAAATATGAGTAGGATTATAAGCTTATATATTCTATCTTTTTTTTCAGGTGTAGTCTGCATTTGCACAAGAAAACATCTAACTGAGGCCAGGCTTGAAATGGATGAAACAAACTAAAAGTTTTTTCCACTTCCCTTTAGAAAAATAGAAAAGCTCCAGTAATTGATGGTGAAAGAGCTCCATCAGATAATTTTTGCAGGCATTAAACCCAGCTGAAATCTTTAAAATAAAGGCAAGTTTTAAAAGAACACAAGTTTATGTGCTGTTTTGCCAAGCAATACATTTTCTTAGGTGAAATATGTGAAAGGTCACCTTGAATTGAATAAGTTGCAGTTCATTGATTAAGTACAATAACGTGGTGCTGGAGCTCTGCTTGCAATCTCCGTGTCTACTCTGGTGCTAGTTGTCCTGAGTTTTCTTCTTTATTTTGCTTTGGCATCATTGGATTGAAGGGACTTGTGCAGGTCACTTCACTGTCCACATCTCTACTTCTTCTGCCCTTTTCTATTGAAATAATTTTGAATTATAATCTTTGAATCATTCATCATCTGGACATTTGAGGTTCTGTGACATGAGAAAATTAATTATTTTAAGAAACTAATGAGTTCATGTGAGTTTGTTGACTGTAAGAGTGTAGGACCAAACTTCCTGATACGTTATCATGTAATCATGCCTTTTCTGTTTAGATATATTTTGGGTTGTATCTGAGAGAGATTTGGTATTTGTGTCCATAGGGTGTGTTTTAACAGGAAAGCGAACAACCACTAGGTAGACTGCTAAATAGGGAGTTTAGCTGGATGAGGATTTTGGCATACAAATTCTCCAAAAACCAAACTCTTGGAATTACTGAAGCTGCCTACACTTGTTCAGAAGTGTGGCTGTATAATGCCTTGCCACAACCCTTCAGGCTGTGATGATATGCAGCTGTGTTATTTACACTCTGGAGGGGCTTAGGAAAGGAGAGCATGTGCCACAGATGGCTGTTCGTGAAAGTGCCTCATTAAATCCCTGAGAGGCGATGCTAAAAAGTACATGGGACTTCACCACAGGCTGTTCTTCCCACTCCCTGCCCTGGCTGAACGGTATTACATGCAACTGACTGCCTGAAAAATTAGTGTTAGACAGGCTTTTATTTGCGCTTTGATGAAGTGCAGTTATGCTGGGAATTTATGTCTACATAGAAGAAAGGAATCGCTGAATCTTAACAGATACATCACAGAGTTGATCCCATTGCTGCAGGAGGAAAACACTGCTTTTTCCTCCTTGTTCCCTGGGCAACACTCATTTTTGTATTCAGCACTACTCTAGCAGCCTAGAGAGCATAATTGGATAAGTGAGGTGGTGGGAGTGAGTAGGGGATAGCACATCATGTAATAAATTCTGAGCGTGGCTTGCAGAAGATGGCACACTTTCAACCGCTGCAGTAACACCTCCATCCTCAGCCAAAGGAGCTAGTAAAAAAGGGGGGGGG
>JACDJE010000515.1:210512-294403 GCA_016647715.1 Pavo muticus
GGGAGGGGAGAGAGGGCAGGGATTAACTAGATTTCCAAAGGGAGAACTGTGATTTCCAAAAATACCCTACCCAGTGATTGAGCTACAGATGTTTCACCATTTATCAGCAGACCAAACCATCTGCTGTAGTGTTTCCCTGGAAACTCCTTGTCTTTTTCCCCTCATTCCTCCTCCCTCACCATCCTCTGCTATCAGAGTGGGCGAGTGCCCTCCCATGCACAAACCATGGAAGTGAAATGAAACAAGTTCCCAGTGATGTCACTGACACTTTCTTACCCAGGGAATCCCTAAGCAGAAAGGAATTCTCTCAAGCACCGGAGTCAAATAGTAAATCTACATCCATAAAAAATTACAGGAGAATAGGAGCCTCTGTAGTCCACAAAGTGAAGTCTTCATCACTCCTTTTGTTTATAGATGCAAATTTCTCTTGGGGAAAAATAAAAACAGAACTGATGTACATAAATGCTTCCTGAGCAGTGATGTCAGCTCTGTAGCAGATTACTTTCATTTTTCCATTAGCTGTTTTAGAAATGTGGAACAAATGATTCAAAATACAGGGAATTTTTAGGTCCACCAGACCCTAGATCAGCTGCCAGGTGCCAAAACCCATCTTGCAAGTGTTCTTAATGCAGAAGTTTACTCCAAAATTAAATTTTCTTTCTAATTGAAAGAATTGATGGAGGCACGTTAATATGTTTTTATTTGCCTCTTTTATATACGTATCATTATAATGCAAAAGGCCACTTGGTGCTATGTGAGGTACTAGAATGCTGAAGGGACCTGTGTTTCTGTCAAAAACTCCCAAAGGCAACAAATGTTCCCATAACACCCTCTCTGTACCAAATACAAGGATGCTGAATAACTCAATGACATTGCTAGCAACCAGCCACTAACTGGACTGCTGAAAACACACACCCCAAGGAATATAAAACAAGCTGGGTTTTGACTTGTCTTGTATAATGGCCCTTTCCAAGGTAATTAGATGTTTTTTCTTCTGTACGATGCATCAAGTTCAATGTATCCCTCTCCTTCCCATATAAACTCAGAAGAAATGGAAAAATCCATCTTGAAATGTGTTCCAATACTTGCTATAGCAAAAATTCAGAATTTTAAAGACGAATTGAATAGAGGTATTACTCTGATCTATGGGTGCAGTTTACTTTTAAATTAATGCCTTAATTTGATCTTAACTGTATTTTTCATTTAATTAATTGGAAAAGTTTGTTTTATGTATTGAAGCCCTTGATTCTAGCCAATGTTGCAGATTTTGGACTTTTTTAACAAATGCCTTAAATTATTATTCTATTCCCGTAAAACTAAAATACAGTGCCAGGAGACTTAAATTCAGATTTCTTATTATCCAGAATAGATCTTAACAAAGTTTTTGATCTTTCTCCAAGGAATAATGTAGAAATAGATTTCCTTCCTTAAGGTTGGTCTGGCATGCTTGCTGTCTTTTCATTTCCATTTTGGGTCCTCAAAAACAGTATATTGCTTTGTCAGTTTATTTTATTTTCTCATTTTTAATGTTGGAGAATCAAGTATGAAAACTCAGACAATAAAATCCTACAGTTTAATTCCTTTTGAAATTCCTAATGATGCGATCTTGTCCATACTGTAAGTGAAATATTGGATGATAACGTAATTGCCAAGTTCAAAGAAGAAAATATTTCCTTCCGTAAGTATGGCCTGAAAGAAATAGGGGTTTCTTGGTATCTGTTATGAGGCTGCTCATGTTTTATTGATCTGATTGGATTATTACAAAATGCATACCTGAGAAGATCAAAACTGAGTATGCATTGTTCATATTCTACCTATTTTACTTATTCCGGAGGATGTCAGTATCGTTTTCTGATTTAATTTTAAGATATTGTTGTCTGCATGTTCCTTTCTTAATTTAAAAAATTTACAACTGAACATATGGCACAGATAGAATTAATGACTCAACAACTGCTAGGTGTGTGATAGAAGAGTGGTTTTTTATTCGGAAGTTCTCTATAGCCATGCTTATAAGTAATTTCCTTACTTAGAAGAAGACTATAGGTCCTGTTTGCTTATGTTTGAGAAACAATCATTTTGCTTAGTATATCTCTTTTGATGTAGTTTTTAATAATTTTTTTAACACCATTGTATTTCAGCCACACCAGAAGTCGTAATTATAGTACAGTTAGTGCATAACTGACAACATACTAGTGCTGATCAATAACTCAAGGCATAAACCTTTGAGTATTAGCCACCACCCAACTTCACTTTACTGAGTAGGTGGCGTAATCTCCGGTTTGTTTGCATGGGTTCTCCAGGAATAAGGAGGCCATGTTTGATTTATTACCAGCAAGCAATAGGAGGTATGTGAGCCACACAAAGTGAATACTGACGGTGTAATGGCCATTGGCAATCTTCAGTTCGAGTCATCCATAGAACAAAACTGTGATTAGTTTTTAAGACAAAATTCAAATTTCTTGTGAAAGGAAATATGGAATGATTTGCTAATAAGCCAGCGAGGCCTATGGCTTCAGAGTTGTTTCATTCAATTTAACAACAATTAACAAAATGGATGCTAACTAAGGGTTAGACATTATTACTCCTATTGTAACTTACTTCTTTTAATCCACCCATCTGGGGATGAGTGCAATTTACAATGTCTGGTGAAGAGTCCCTGCAAAAGGACTTAAGCTCAGATTTGTACTAAGTGGAAGTGCTGATGTCTTTGGTACCTTGCACATAATTTCTAAACCTCTATTGAGGCTCAGGCTGAGAGGTGGCCATGTTGTTTTCTGAGACGTTTTCATTTAAGAGGGTCTTTCCTTTGTTACTTGCTGTGCTTGCTCATTCTGGATGTTATATGTTGGCAGAGCGGTTTGGTTTAAACCTCCTCAGGACAGTTTTCTTTGGCTGCTGTCCTTGCCAGCTAGAATGGAGAAAAATTGCTCCAGTGGTCTGCTGCTGTATCATTCCTTATGCAGATCGGGACCATGTCCTGACAGTACATACTGCACTGTTGCTGGTGAGTTCACTGCCTTTTCAACCAGGGTTGTCCTTAGGCCTTGTTTTCATGTTCGCTGAAGAGTTTGGTTTTATGTCAAGCTGCATGGAGGCACCCTCTAGCCATGAATTAGGACATCAGCATTTAAAAATTCAAGTTGCAGCAGATAGTCTTTACCAAGAGTATGAAAAACCACTATCTCTGTTAGCTATCAAGTTTATGATAGAAAGACCTTCTGAGAATTTGAATCTGAGCAAAACACCCTAAGGTGTTTAAAATGGGCTAAGATGACAAGCAAAATAAAGATCATAAAGAACAAAACTCAGCCCTGAGAGTAGTGTAAGTGCCCTAGCATAATTTTGTCTGAACAAGCAAATTGCACTGTTGTTGCAGTGTGAATAGGCAGTTTATACAGGAGTTATGTGGCTGTATATTTGAATATTTTTCAATCTACAACTCGGTGAATTAGGTTTCATCTTCTGATTGTTTTACACAATGCAATAAGAAGGATATGCAAGACTTTCCTTGAATGCTGGACACATTATCTGTGCCGCTTATAAAAATTGTAAATAGCCTTCAGAACACATGTCCTACAGTACAGAAATAATCATGATAGTGTAAGTAGCCTACACATTGCAAAAGAGTAGTGTTTCTGTACTCCCTCGTAATGTAATAATTGTTGCTTCACTGTTGAGTGCACCACACTTCCTTCCTATTTGTTTCGTGATTCAAACACTGCAACCGATGTATGTGTGAACTTCCGATGTTGTGAGCATGGTTAAATATGCTGTTTATAGCAGTACAAAGTTTAGATTTTAGTGGTTGCACAACAACACATTACATAGGAGCCTTGTAGGCACAATTTTAAGGTTGCTCAGTCATTTATCTGTTTCTGCAAGGAAATTGTTTTTACCTTTATGGAGCAAAGACCACGTCGACTTTAGATCACTGAGCACTTGTTTAGCCTTGAAACCGACATAACAGGTTTCAGCGCCTAAAGCAGCTGCAAGATTGATTCAAGTCACTGACAGATTTCTTTCAACATCAGAGGCGGTCACATAGATTTGAAAACCTCCTTGTATGATCTTTCCCATTCAAATTGACCAGGAGCTTGGCATAGCCAGCAGCCGTTTTCTGTCACTAGCTGTCCAGGTGAGCTTATTGTTTGCATTGCAAGTATGTGCATGAGATCAAAAGACCGAAGTACCTTAGTAGAGAAGAGCTGAAATTAGAGCACATGTAAAAGAAGCTCTCATTAAAAAAAAAAAAACAAACAAACAAACAAAACAAAACAAAACAGAACAATAAAGCATGGTATCAGAAATCACCACATGTCCCTCTCTATAGCAGGGTAATGGCCCAGTGATATCCTGAGACTTTTATTATTGATCAATCAATGGACATAATCTAGTAGACTCACCTAGCCCAACAAAACAATCTCAGTTTGTAGACTGCCTCCCAATACTAGGCAGCCCACTGGTTCATCAGGAGTGAACCAAGATATGCCAGAGTAAAATATATGTCAACTTCAGGCAGCTTTGAATCAATTCCTTCAGACTCTGAGCAGCTAGGGCAGCAGTGGAACTACTCTTCTTTATAGCCTGCCTCCTGTAGCACAAAGATGTGGAGTGTACTAAAGCTGCAGAGTTTATCAGAGAAGAGAAGTTCTGCTGGTAAATGACTGTAGCATGAGCTACTTCATGTCTCTGAAATCTGTACTGCACTGGAAACGCCAGTTTCTCTGCAAAGAATGAGATCATTCCTGAGTGAGGAAGTGCCCAGTTCTTACAGTTACCTTCAAAATAAATGAACATGGCAGGGCAGACAGAGGCATGGACATGTGAAGTTATTTTCCTGTTGCATTAAAAGATCAGATGCAGTGCCAGAAACTAGAGACAAACTCTTTTGACTCCAGCTCTGCTCTGGGGAATAAAGGCAGGAGGACAAGGAAAATGCTTTTTAATGGTAAGCCACCAATGCATCATCCTGAAAGAATTCCACACTTGTTTTCTGAAAGCCACTTTCTAAAAGTGACTACAAATTTTGCGTTTGGTGCTCTATTGCCATACTAATATCTTCTTGAGGATGATTTTTGAAGCAAGATCTTTTCAGCGTTTGAACCAGTTGCATGGGTCAAGATAGAGCCAGGACTTTCAAGGTACTTTCTGTCACAACTAACTGGGAAGTAAGACATACATATTTTGAAATACTTCTCCCTAAAGTATTTGTTTCATCACCACAGTGGATAGTTTTCACTATGTCCACAACATGAAGAGGGTCAGCCTAGGAGGTGGAGTGACTCATTTCCCTGACATATTCACTCTGTGGGATCAAAGGAAGCATCATCTGGCAGCAAGCAGACAAGGTAAGCACATGCTGTATCATGCTGCCGAAGAAGACGTAGTGGTGAAGGACATTTCTCATAGCCTCCAAAAAAACATTTTGCAGTCTTCAAGATTGGAAAAATGGACTGGGAAATTCTGTTTTCCTGAGAGCAGTTCCTTGGAGCCAAGTGGTTTGGGCCAGAAACCTGTGAGATGTCAGCCCTCACCATGGCAATTAGATATAGAGTATCTTGACACTGATGATGTCAGGGTTTTCTTTTCATACTTTTGGTGGTTGTTTTTTGGGTTTTTTTTTGTTTTGTTTTGTTGTTCATATGTTTTCTTTTGATTTATTTTGTGTGTGTGGCTGTTCCTTCTTCCACATTCATGCCAATATGTGTTTTGACCAGGAATTGTCTTCCTGTGACACTAGTGTTCCTCATTTCCAAAGGTGACTCATTCTTAATACTGGCTGTGCCTGCATGCCAAGATTCTCCTCCCCATTAAGCTTCCGGACGGGACTGTTCAGAAGTGTACTGAAAAGCCACAGCATCCTGAAGATGGGGGGATTAACAAATTACTTTGTATTGTAGCAGCATCATCTATGTATGGAGAATCAGGTCTGACTCACAAATTCATCACAGGAATGTGCTTCCAGACATACAGCACTACCTACAGAACAAGGGGAAAGGTCACAGTCAGCCAATGCAACATTGGTGGAGGTGCCTCACACTTTTCATAAAAATCTTATAGAAATCTTTACTTTCTGGTACATATGGTAGAATTAAGGAGACAGATTTTACAAACTTCTAAACAAAAAATAATAATAATACCTTAAGCATCAAGGCCACAAAGATAGGTAGGGAATGAATCTAGTTAGGTCAGAGGAAGGTGTTAATTCTCGCCCCGAAGGGAATGAGGTATATGAGACTCAGTTCATCCTAAGTAAGGTCATATGTGAATCATGGTATATAGATGTAAAGAGATGGATCAATAGATAGATAAACAGATGATGTATTTATACATTTCAATATTACTTAATGCAATAGAACTGTCATGTAAAACCACTGAACTAAACAGTGTCAGCGTATCAGCTAAGTGTCAGGAGCTGGGTTTCTGTCTAGAGAAAATTGTTATGGCTCTGCTGGTAGTTAACAGCTTGATGGTATTACTAGCTACAGACTCCACTGTTTCAAGTTTCCATCAGATGGGAGCACTGGATCCTCTAGCCTGACCTGTCTAGCAAATACATTTCACTTCACAGTTTGAACTCCTGTTCTGATTGAGCTGGAAGTTGTCTTTAGGGACGTGGTAGCTTGAATAATGATTCAAAGTGCAGAGAATCCACAACACCCTTTAAACTATCTTTTGTATTAAGATAGAAACAATTACAATTTAAAAATGGCAATTCTTTCTAGTCTGAGTCTGTCTTCAGTACCCAGGCATTGCCTTGGTTCAAACCTTACTATACAGCTTGTATGCTTTTTTCTTGACAGCAATGCTAGCTTAAGGAGGTTTCTTTTGTGTGTTCAGCCTGCTCTCAGCATCTTTTCTGTGGCTCTGTTCTCTTTCAGTTGACCAAGAGATGTTTGGAGTAAGACATTCTATCAGTTCAGGTCTTCTTTTGCAGAATTATCTTCTATCTAGATCCATTTCTTGACTTAACTTTCAGCCCTATATACAGTCATATCACACAGCTGAAGGAGTGGTGTAGAGGAAAGAGTGGAAGACCTTGTAAAGAAGAAAGGGAGATAATTTATATGTTGCCAAGAAGGAGGTAGGTAGTCTCATCATCTTTCTTGCCAAACAGTTAACAGTAATCTTCTTTCCATGGCCAAAGTTGTCTGACCATAGTTTACCCATTAATTCACCTCTCAGCTTTTCCCTTCATTGAGTTAAGCAAGCTGAGTTTCAATACTTCATAACAATCATATTCCAAGATTCCAGGTGTATTTTAGATTCTACAAAGAATCTTTTCTTTTAGAAAATATGACCTGAAATAGACACTGTCTTGCAACAGTACCCAGAAATATGTTACCCTCCTTGCCTTGGATGTTCCCGTATCTCATACAGCCAAGGCCTAATGACTTGTTTTAGCCACCATATGGAAAAGGAAAGTTGTCTGAGAAAATAGCCTACAGGCCTGGTGTTTTCTGAATAGTGTTTCCTTATGTTATTTGTAAAGCAGTTTGATTTTTTTACTTCATTTTGCGAATCATTTCTCTCATCTCCTCCTATTTTCAATCTTCCTGAAGTGTCTGTTGGTCTCTAGGCCTGAAGTGGAACATTAGTATTTTATTTCTGTGTCTTTTCCTCATTTTTGGTCTGAATCTTGGATTCGCTTGTGAACGTTGGAATTAAAACATCTACTAGTAGCCAAGCATATCATAAGAGTCAGGTCAGAACCATTCACAGTTCTTTGCCCAGACTTGCAAGAATGGAGAAGACTGGAACCTCATTGTCATGCTCTGAGCCTTTCTAGCAAGGTGTGTCTTTCCCCTTTGCCTGAACTTGCAAAAATGAGGGTTGCACTGCGGCGCACTCTGTATAAACTCAGCCTGCTGTTTTGTATTAAAGGGGATGACAGAGCAGAAGTGAAGGAATGTGCCATTAAAACATGGAAAAGTAAATACCTTTCAGATGGTGTTTGCCAATCACCAAGACTTAATTTAGTTCATCATTTCTCTGGATGCATTTGTTTCTTAGAAAATAGAGAGGCAGGTAAGGGTATAATATCAAAGAATTTGCTAAAATGTCAGTAATTGCCAACCATTACCACATAGCTACCGTAGACAATGAGGGAGATAATTGCATTGTTTGCATAGTGCCAACAGTACATAATAAGTGATTTATAGATATTCCTTAGTAAGACTCACTCCGTTCCTCTCTAGGTTAGGCTTTTAATACTAGGGCACTAGTGACTCTAGTAGATGTAAGCAGCATTGTCAGATTGGTCTGTATCTTTAGGAGTTTAGTGTCTTCCACAGGAAACATATGTAAAAAAACAATGTAAACAGAAAGACATTACACGATCTACACAGTAAGTTTCAAAATGCTCATTAATTCCAGCACAAACTATAATGAGATGTACTATTTCTGAATACTGTGTGAAAACAGAAGAGATGAGAAGATGCTCTCATATCTGTAGAAAACTGTGACTTAAAGTGGATGGCTTATCTTGAACTTATCTGTGATCTTCAGGATGATCTTTAACAAAAAGGGCTGTCTTTGGGTTTGTTTATTAGCTGACCTCATTGTGGCTGTGGTTTTACAGTTCTACTAAAAAGAGTTACCCTAAGAATGAAGTGGGAAGTACCCACTTTATTCCTACCAGCCTGGAACAAATACATCAAGAGATCAGAGACCCTGGCTCAAATCTCTCCTCTCCCTCAGTGTAAAGAGTGTGGAATTTATGGTTTGCCTTGCCATGGTGGTGCCCTAATCTCTTGGTTATGAGGAAGAGGATTGTCATTCTCTCCTGTAGGTATTTTATCTTAACGAAGATGTGAAACTCACTGTGTAACCACCATCCTGTAGGATGACCTCAGGCTCTTTCTGAGTTTGTTAATACAGAAGCAATCTACAGAGCTTCAAGAAATGTCCTGGCTGAACTGAGAGGGTTGTGATCATGGCTATCTATACCCTGCCTACTTCAATGTTCTGATTAATGAGCAACAGCACTGTCTCTTCTTTGTTTTGTCTTGGTACTTCTGTGAATCTGGCCCAGTTTTTCCAGTATCCTAGGTATTACTTAACAATAATAATAATAAGAAGAAGCCCTAAGGAAGATAACGTTGTGGAATTAAACAAAATATTCAGCTCGCATGGCCCCACTGCTCAGCATTTCTCAAACCAGCATTTATTTTAGGTTGAGTAGCTCCATGCTGAATAGCTACTTACTGTCATTAATATTTTTTTCTTCTATGGTTTTTTTTCCTATTTTTTTTCTTTCACTCTGTATATGCAGTTGAGGGCTACAGTCACAGACATGTGAGAGTTAAGGGAAGTATGCTATCATGTCATCATTTGGAACTGCAGTAGTCTGACAGACAAAGCACAGAAGTGCACAAGTATCTTGTTGGGAGCTGAGCTCTTTACAGGCTGATACAAAAGCTGGGTATATGAAAGCATTTTGCTGAAACCCAAGACTGAGTCTTTGTAGCTGATACAGGGAACTGACCTACCATTGAGCAGAAGAGGAATCTGTGCTGCCATGAATGACTTTGGTGTTTTTCTGCTAGTAGCTGTTGGATCTTCAGTGCCAAACTGCTGCATTGTGAACAGCTGAGAACATTATAAAGACTCTCATAACAATTCACTCACATTTGCACAAATAAACTGTAAGAACACTTCATCAATTTCATGGCTACGAATGAGTGTTCTCTCCTACATGGCAGCATCAAATTCTCAAAAAAATCCTGCTGGTAACTAGTAGGGTAAAATAATAAAAATGTGTATGAGAGCTTATCTCCTATATTCCTCTGTTTTGCCATGGCCTGAGAATTGAAATACCATTTCTCTGCATGGAGAACATGAAAACAGACTTTAACAATTACTACCAGCTATTTTTTCAGTATGCCAGTGAAAAGTAGCCTAAGCAAACCTTCTAACCAGACATCCACAAGTCATCGGGGTGAGGGATGCACAAATAGCATAGATAGTAAGGCACCAAATCATTTTTTGAAAAATGAAGCAAAGGCCTCAAGAACACCCTGTAAAATCTGAAGGGCAGATAAGAATTGTAGCTATAAACTTTAAATTCCAAATATCTCTTTTGCAATTCATTGTGGCACCGCGATATGCTGGAATGCTAACACTCTTAAGAGAATAACCACAAAGCAAACAATGCATACACACTGGGGCAATATTCAGAAAGGAGGGCTGATAGTGCAGAGATGCCTGGCCCTCCAGGAAGCTGTCAAGGTGGTGAAATTAAGTAGGTCAACAGCTTCATAGCATCCATCTTGAGTTTCAGAGCCTTTCTGAATACTGCTACCTGATTTGAGAAAGCAGCTGTTGATTTGAGTAGATACAAATTTTTGGATGCTTTAATTAGACCTATTTTATAGAGATCTTCTATTTCTTCAAAGCACATGTTTACAACTGCCGTGAATCCCTAGTCAGTTCTGATTTAACTGCACTGCAAATATGCAGCACAGCACTTTGGCAGATTGGAGTTGCACAGACTTTGCTGGTTGGTGCTTTTCTCATGGATGGCAGAGCAGGCCAGAGACTTCATGCTGTGCCTTTTCTAGGAAGAAGCTAGTCATAGGTGATGTTATATTTTCATTTCTGCCTGCTGCAGTGCGTAAAATTGATTTTAAAAATATGCATATTCTTCTCTTAGCTTGCTTTCCGTGCCAGTAATCACTGTGGATATCCTAAAGTGGCTATCTGGTGTGTGTAGGCAGGGGGTATCTATTTGCCAGCATCACCTGTAGAGTCTGCTGGGCATCCAGGAAAGTTACTGAATGTTACCCTTAGAAACAGAGTAGCTAAGTCACAGTTAATGTCTGCCTGAGTAGTCTTGCTGAGAATTTAAAAGTAACTCTCTGGTACAGAAATCCTTTGAAACACAGTGTTTTGTCTTTGTGAATTCACAATATACCTCACCTAACCATCTCGAGAGGTAGAAAATTCCCCGTGGTCTGTGTCTACTGACATTTTATTTAGGGACTGCATTTTAGAGAGGACAGGTACAAATATCAGTAGTAAGTCATGACTGCTTCAAAGAGTCCCTGGAAATACTGACAAGATTGGGACACAACAAAAGGGAAGGAGGATAGTAGAGGAGTGTGATTAAGAGATTTGCTCAGGAAAGTCCATCCAGCCCATTCAGAAGTCCTGAATGTTTTTCAGGAAAAATGAACTATTGCAACTGCCTTTGTCCAATATTACGTCAAAGATAACACATTTCAGGCTTGCTGAAGCTTTCACTCTGCTCTTACTCCGGAAAACAAGATTATATTCACATTGATTTTGATCAACTCTAAGCATCAGAATGAATTCCACTGCTGCTAGTCCATTAGAGCTGTAATTCTGGGCAACACTCTTGTTATGAGGACACCAACATAAGCAATAGACTTAAGCAATGATGCAATATATCTCATGATGCTGTTGAAGCATGCTTTGTATTTCATAACAAATGGTGCTTACATGGAGGCTGTGTCTTGCCACTGGTTGCAGTTTTGCTTTCTTATCATTACCACTTTTAGTTTAGAAAAATTGTAGGTAAAAACCTAGCTGAGTAATAAAATTGTAGGTAAAACCTAGCTGAGTTTTTATCTACAGTGCTTTGAAACTTGTGACAGTGCTTGTAATGATATGGAAATGGCCAAGTAGATGTGGACCCCCAGAGAGTGTGGCTGTGAGGACTAGGCTGCCAACCAAGGTCTTTGCATCCAGTAGCTGTACATGGCAGGATTAAACATAAGTGCCGGTTACACAGCCTCACAGCAGAAGTTAGTTTAAGCTGCAGCATATTGCTTATTATCATAACTCGGTGCAAGGAGCTACACAAACACATACTGAGAGAGAGAGATACAGAGAATGTACGTCAGCAGGGGAACATGAACATGCTGACGCTGAGGTAAACTACTCAGTTGTATTCACAGGCTGCTGAATAGTGTCACATATCTCTGCATGAACACATTTGCTGGGAGTAGTTGCTTCATCTGAGACATTTGCAGAAAACTACTGACTTGTCCACCTGTATCAATTTTGTCCATTCAGGTGTTCTCTTTAGATAATGGTGATAGAGCCAAAAACAAGCTGAAGGACACTGCTTGCTCGTAGGACCACAGCTCTCAACTCCTTGAAATCCCCTGTCAGTCATCGACCTGAACTCAGTCTTGCAGCAGAACCAAAGCACTCTGCAAAGACTGAGTCATAAAACATTTCTGACTCCTTGTGGATTACTGCTTGAACAGCTGCATGTAGTAAAGTTACAGAATCTCACGTAGTGTAGGAGATGAAGTTGTAATGCTGTGTGCAGTCTGACTGATCTTGTTGTTGAGTTGGTGCCTGCATGTTAATCTCACTAGTACCTACTTCCAACCCAATTGCAAGGATTGAGGTCATGTTGTATGATTGCAGTTTTGCAAATCAGCCCCTATGTGATAACTGAAAAGCTCCACAAGTAAGCCTCCTTTGTTTTGTTTCCACTGTACTTAAGAAACACATGCATTTTGTCTTAACACAGATGGTGGCCTGTCAGTCTTAAGAGCAGTTAGTAGGCCTTGGAGAATCATTTTTAATATGGAAAATGCTGTGGAAACCCACTCTGAGGCTAGATCCTGTACTCCAGTGCCCTTACAGAACCTAAAGAAAAAATGTACCAGCTGGGAGCTGAGCATGCAGGAGAGCTTGGGAGCCCTTCCAGCCCCTACTCCCCCCTTGGTCATCTGCTCAGTGGGACAATGCATCTTAATCTTCTCACTGACGGCACAGATTATTGACATTTACCAATTACATACGTGAGAGGGACAACATCAAACTCAGCATCTGCCACAGAGCCCTGCTGTCTGTCCCCTGTGTCACCTGCAGCCCCAGCCCTGCTAGAGACCTGCAGAGGCTCCTCTCAGATGGTTCAGAGATGTGCAGATATCTGTACTAACTAAAATATGTCCCAAATAATTCACTACCTAAGCAGAGAAAAAGACTGAATGGCAAAATTAGAATGAAGGACCGTGGGCATGTGTTCATGAGTGAAGGAGGTCTTGTAACCGAACTTCAGTCTTTTGGAGCTGAATTGAAGCTAGCTCAGTCCACAAACTGAAACGTGCACCCAAAGGGCCTTCATCAGATCCCAGACCATGATGTGAATGGCCAGGGCCATTTTTGAGTTCACAACTGCAGAACCAGAGGAAGTGATGCCCAAGGAAGTGTGCATGCTGTTATACAGCAGAATAGATGCTGCTGTCTGAAGAACTTTCTCCTGCACTCCCCACACAAGACCATATACAATTCCACAGATCACCCTGGTAAGCTTCATTAAAAACAGCGATCATGAAGAGCCCAATGTACTCATGTTTAAAAGGGCTATTTGACCCTGAAATATGTTACCATGAATCTTCCTGATCTGTACCTTATTGATTTTAAATAGAGAGGCCTGGTTTGCTTGGTAATTTGCCTCATCATAATATTTTATTCAGCAACATGAAAGGTCAAATATCCTAAAAGACAGGTAAATAAGTTGTATGAGCAAAATATATATCTGTGTCCTATAGTACAATGCAGAAGAGCTAATGGATCACAGCAGAGGTCCCGTTGATCAGGGACCTTCAAAGCAGTGCTGTAAGATAATCAGGGTTCATAAAGAATAGGAAAATGAACTAGAGGCAGGGAAACTGTTGAGCCTATATGCAGAACTAAGCATCAAAACAGATGTTAGGTATTTGGGGAGAGTATCATAAAAGAAAAGCAAGTATCATTTGGAGTTAAGAAAGTTCACTTTACTGTGAGGTTATATGAGAAGCATGGTCCGTTTCTAATATTCAAGGGACTTCATTTGAAGTCAGTTTCCAGAGACTTACCTGCAGAAGGGATCACAGACCTTTCTTTTGTGTAGGATCTAGCAATGGCTAGGAGCCAAAGCTAGAGTAATTCAGACCAGAAACAGAAGTGGAGAAGTTTATAGAGAGAATGAATAACAATTCACTGAGAAATATGGCAGATTTTCCAGGATCTGTGGGATCTAAAATAAATTTAAGAAATACTGTGCTTGGGTTCAAAGTTATTGAAATTCAATGGTTGCACATTATAATGGAGTAGATGGACTCTGTGTTGTACTTAAGTCCTTAAGCTTAAAATATACTCCAAGGTTGTAGTAAGCATTGCATCCTTTCAGCTATTTGCTAGTTAACCTATTCATTTGTGTAGAAATGAAGTTTATGGCTTGAGCACAAGCACTGTGAGAGATACATATCTACTATATACTGTTGAATTCCTGTTGCATAAAGCCCATCTTCTGGAAGAAATAAACAGGAAGGATAGATGTGGAGCTGCAAAAACATACAGAAGGAAAGCATGAAGCAGAAGTCATTCTCAGGCCTCTGGATGTGGTCTTGAATGATAAAATTAAATTACTCTATTGAATGTATGTGGAAGAGTTTCCAGCAGTAATAATGTAAGGAGAAAACTCACTGTACAGTGAGTTAGGGGGTAGAAGGCCAACAGGTATTATTTTTTGCATCTCACCCAGACATCAGATGCCCGTAGCCTGCACGGTCATGCACCCGAAGTGTCAGTGAGCCTGAAAGATTCCCTAGGGAACAAACTTTCAGGGCAGCCTGGATCCGTGGACCTTCTTTTGACTCTTTTTGTTTTTCTTCCTTTAGTTGCCTTTTTCTGTATGCGACATCTGCCATTGCTAGTAGAGCGAAGAAAGAGGAAATGGATCTGTGAGGACAGAAGACAGGGCTCAGCCTTTTCCTGTCCTCAGTTCAGGGAGGTCCCTTGGAGTAGCTCACAGCCAGGGACTCGTTTCCAGCCAGCAGCCAAAAAGCAGGAGATTAGGAACAAATTAAGGTCAGCCATGCAGGCTGGAAGAAGCAGAGAAGCATTAAAAGCTTATTTCCATAGCTGGCCCTAGGAAATAACTTTCAAGCTAGAACTTGCAGGAGAACTTGTTCTGTCTCCACTGCATCATTACTCTTTTCACCCAGCTACACTGCTGTAGTAATTTCACTCCCTATTGCCCCATCTTGCCTATGTAATGAATGGCAATTTCCCAACTTTTTACAAAACAGTTTAAAATTGGTAGAAAATGGAGACTAACTCAGAGGCAGCAAGGATGAGCAAAGCAAAGCAGCAAGACAAGGAGGCCTGTGAAAGCGTGACATTAACATGGACCGCTTGCTGTGTGACTATCGTCACAGCAGTTTTTATCCTCTGTAACAGACCTTTCAGAATTCATGTCACAGTCAGCCAAAGTCCACAGACACCACTGGGAAGAGGCTTGCTGACTTAAATGGAGAGTACAAGGGAGACCCTTTGGTGCAAGAAAACATGAAGACATCTGAGCTATGACCTTCGTAAGGGTGACAGTTATCCTACAGGTGCACAACATCTCGTAGAGAAAGATACATTCTTCCTCATTTCCAGCATTGGCTAGCGGGTACGTGATTTTCATTACAGCTGAACTGAGACACAGATGTTGCAAATTGACAGAGGACTGACGCAGCTGGGGAGCTCTAGGGTGTGCCACCACTTTAGCATTTATCAATGGGGAGTGAGGACAGTCCTAATCCCAGTGTTACAACTGTGGTGGGTTTCTGTTACAGCTCCAACACCATGTGTGCCTTCACCAGGTGATCTCAACCTGGATATCCTTTGGGAAGTTATGTTTTAGCCTGAGCTTGTTATGCATTTATCTGTCCTCAAATAACTAGGAGCTATTTGCACTTCTGTGCAATGAAGATTTCTCTTGATGACAGAGCCTTGACCATTGCTGCTCCATCTTATTCAGAAGAAGGGTGTGGTTATGAATAATCTATCTCTAAACAGCACAGTGTGCATGCACCGGGAAATTGCTAGAGGCTGCAGATGTTTGGAGGACATGTCTTTTCCTACCAGTCTGTCCCACATCTCCTCACAGAGAAGCAGTGATATCTTCATCCAGCACAGCAGTGGGCCGGTTGAGCTGCTAAGGCAGTACTCAAGCACTCCCTCCTCTAAAAAGCATTTCTGCTCTGCTCCCCACTCTGTGCTTCGGCCTAAGGACTGCCCGGTTCTCTTCCTTAACTGTGAGCTCATCATCTCAGGAAGGAAAAACTAGGCACTAGAGTGCCTTATTCAGGGCCAGCCTTCAGCCAATGATACAGGCCATACTGCCATAAGGCAAAGCATGCTGCACATCCACTGTTTACATAGGAATGTCAAGAGAGAGGTAGCTGAAATGGGCTGTTTTGAAAGGGCCATTCATCTCTGTGGTGTGCTTAAGTTAGGATACAGCACTTCACTGTGACAACATCTGTTCCCCTAGATGTCCCCTCTGGAGATTGCAGCTTGTCTAACTTGGAGCATTTTTGGCACGTTTCTGCGGATGAAGGCATTTCAATGCTTTTAGGATTATGGTATCTTGTAGTTGTTTCCAGAGGTTTGCCTGTGTGCTATAATAAGGAAGGACTGTGTTATCGTTATGTATTGTCTGTTGACCCGATTGCAAAGTTTCATGATACTCCTGGGAAGCTTGAATTCCTGTGACCAGAAAGTTAAAGAAGCACTCACCTGTTCTGCTCATGTAAACTGAGAAATGTCCAGTGGCGGGGGTTTTCTTGGCTAGCCCTCCCAACTCAGACTCCTGTACCGTATGAGAGAATCGCAAACAACCCAAGATTGCTATGTCAAGTCAATTCAATCCTCACCTGCTTACAAAAGAAAGCAGTTTTGTGAAAAGAGAGAGGTACTGGAATAAAATACATAACAGTACTCATCGGGCAAATTGAACACTAGGCTGGCTATAGGTTGGCTAGGTTGGCTATAATCATTAAGTGATAATAAAGTAGTAATTGCAAGTTAACTTAACCTTCAGGGTTTGTTTGTGACACAGTAATATCGGGTGCGCTGCAGTGCAATGTGTTTGATAGTAACTCACACTATATTTTACAAGGATATTCCTGTCAAAATATGTTCCATACTTTGACATCCTTGATTTGTTTGCAAAGTACTTGACGAAGTTTCAATTTCACCGTGCTTTTTGGCACACTTTGAGTGCTTCCATATTGCTAAAGGACTGTTTTAAGCAAGTTGGAGCTTATCAGCAGGGCATTTCCCTCAGCATTCTGTACCCAAACACTGACGAGTGTTCTCTGTATATGATATTACTAAGGACTAAGCCACTGTTGTTAGGCTGGGGCACAAGAAACTTCCATTGTGCTTTTGATCAAAGAGCACTGACAATGCCTTCTAGCTTGAAAATCCCCTTCATTTGCAAAATTACATTAAAAAAAATATAATAAATCTGCAGTTTTAAGCAAACTCTTTTTCTGACCAGAAGGAAAACAATGACAACTGTGCTGTGGCTTTGTTCAGACACGTTAAAGCGGAGGCGTATTGACTTTTCCGCTGTCCTTTGCCTCCAAGTTCTGCTCCACAAACTTGACAATATTGTCACAGGGGGATAAGCACAAGCAGTGCCAGAGAAGTGGGCTGGCAGTAGTGCTTCCGCTCAGCTGGGATGGTTTTCTCATGAATCACCCATCTCATGAATGAAAGTACCCATCCCCTACACAGAAAGTGGGGAGGCAGGGGAAAAGACAAGGAGCTCCTTGCTATTGCTTCTCACACCAGGAACCCATTGTGAATGACTCTGAGTACTTACTGCACTGCATTTGTTTTAAGCCAAGGTCAGAAGAAAGGGAATTCTCTTTGATCACTGGGGTTTTATGTGCTATTCTATCCACACTATTCATTTTTCGTGGTCAGTGGCATGGAGGCAAGCTACACAATGAACTCCTTGAAGAGAAGAACCCTGGGAAAATTTCTGTGGCTCCACACACAAATTTGTCTTTCAATTGTTTAGTAAAGGGATGCCTGAGAAGAGTTTTCTCCTGCTCACACTTCTGATGGCCATGGTTCGAGAAGAGCAGAAGATCCAAGCGCACTCCAACAGCAACCAGCCTGCACACTCTGTTTCCACTTACCCCCTCATGCCAGAGGGAGAAAGGGTGTAGAGACCTCCTTGCCTCAAACTGCAGCTGGTATCTGCGCCATCTTTGTCCTCCTCCCATTTTCCTTTTCTGTTGTGTCATTTGCAGCTTTCTGCCCTTGGCATTCTGGGAGTAGAGCAGTGCTAAGCTGTACAGGTTGTGTTGTGGGTAAGTACACCAATGCATTTCACAGAAGAAGAAGCGAAAGGATGTTGGAGACAATGCTGAGGCTTATCTCAGCATTATCTTTTGATGTATGTTAGGAAAAGGGAAAAGATGGCCCAGAAGCTAGTATTGGATACTGGTTCAGTCCCATCCTATGGCACAGACTCCCTGCTGTAAATACCACTTAGAATTTTCATCACCCAAATGGCAGAGGAGGGATGAAAGATAAGAGAGTTAATTCATTCACTACTGATTATTAGCTGAAATCCAGGATCCCCTACACACAGCACCTGGATTTAAGTTCAGCACTGAACTGTGCCTGCGGCCAGTCTAGCACAAACCCTTGGTGCACCTGTGTGTGCAGGAAACAGGAAGAGTTGGAACTCCAGAAATGTTGCACGGGTTTTTACAAATTAACTTGAATGTACATCAAGATTAACTCAATTAATAAAAATTTATTTCACTACCACAGGGAGTGTTTGTTAATATGAAGAAATATATATATGACTGTAACAGAACCTATTCTTTTCTGCCCAAAGTGAGAAAGGGATGATATGTCATATGCTCTTATGGATATTCCTCACTGCTGACAGTGGTGGTAAAGTCCTGAAAATCCTGCAGAAGGAAACTACTCTGCAATGCAAGTGGAACACAGAGCAAACTCTCTGTTGTTTTCCTCATAACAGTTATTGAAGTGCCTCATACAGGAACTGAATTACTGGCAAGGAAATTGCAAAGCCCAGGAATATGCCAGGAAAGGGCTTCTAGACTTCTTTGAGTATATTTGCTGGAGCATTCCTGTATTGGACAATTAATTGAATTACAGTCTTTGATTCACTGAGTTGAGCCTGGCTGCTCCTCTTGAAAAATTTTCATTGAGGAAACCCCTCAGAGCACATTCTTGCTTCTGTAATGAAGCTCAGCATCTCAAAACTGAAACAGTTGTTTAATTTTTATCCACTCATGTGAGGTCTTTCCTGTCAAATTGTTTGTAAGGTTCAAAGGCACATCTGAGGGGATTTCATAGAAGCCGGATTTGTCTTCAACTTTATTTTTGGCAAAATGATAGTAGAAACAATTTTCTAACATCAGCTTACTATATGAGCCCTGCAAGTGCAAACAGACAGGAGCAGGAAGCTCTTAGCTGGATTTCATAAATCCAAAAAAAAAAAGCTTTAAAAATGCCACTAAAATATTCTTTTGATATGAGAGCTCTGTTACAGTACGTCAATACTGAAGCTGCTGTCTGTAGGAAAATCTTTTTGTCCTGAAGCAGCAGAGGGAGCTCTGCTGACATAATTAGCTGTAGTCCCGGGTTTCTGCAGTTGTGAAGGGAGGCTTTTGTGTGCTGCCTGTTCCTGACATCTGTAGAGAAGGGAAAATCTTGGAAACGTGCTGAACTGTGATACTATCAACAGGGAAGTTGCAGAACATGTGTCTGAGAAGCAACCAAGATGAAAAGTGAAACAGGAGAAAGTGATCAAATGCTCTTAGGCATGAAAAAACCCAAGAGGCTTTGCAGGTTGGTGGGATGCATGCTTCTCAGGCACTCTGACATTTCTGAAAATTGCATTTTTCATTTCAAGAATGTGGGGAATTCCAGTCATTACTTTGGGAGCCCAGAATGGCCTTTTCTCCATCATCTACATCTTCCTACATCATCCTCACAATGGCACCAACTCACAAGGCTTTTATCCATCTACTCAGAATGTAACCTTGCACCTCGCTGACTACTCAGAGGTGTACGCTACGTTGACACTGAGGCACATGGCTGTACAAAAGAAAAGGCTGATCACTTATACCCCTTTAAGAGATTTGCTTGTAGGCCTATTAATGCCAAGCAGTAAATCTCTTGGGAGATAAATAACTAGAAAATATTTTAAATTTGACACATTTTCATGAGAGAAAAATAATGAAAAGATTCTCTGCACTGTTTACATGTCGGCTACTTACATAAGTGTATTTCTGCTGTATGTATGCATATATAAAAAAAAAAATCTCATTAAGCAATATGACAACTTTCCTGTTCCTCTTCCTATCTTACTTCCTACTCTTCCAGTGACAAACAGAGAAAACATGTAAATCCAAACACAAACATTGCCTCAGAGATCAACACAGATCAGCACAGAGTTTCTGGCTCTCGGTCCAGGGGAGTGAGGTTGCCCAAGGCAAAGCAAAATCAAAAGGAAACTTATCCCATTACAGTTGGAAACTATAAATTTTGGCCTCAATTCCCAGACCTGAGACAGCTCCTTAATAATGAAGTTTTCAAAACAATTAACCTTAGGAAGGAGAATTGAACACATCCACAGACTGGTTTTAAGCCCATAGCGTTCAAACTACTCCCATTAGTAAAGGGTTCATGGATGCTTTTCCAGTACTGTAATGTGCCTTGGGGTAAGACAGTTAAAGGACTCATTGTTTTATTAGATTGTTAATTTCATGGAATCATAGAATCGTTTGAGTTGGAAGAGACCCTTAAAGGCCGTCTAGTCCAACATCTCTGCAATGAACAGGGGCACCTACAGCTACACCAGGTGCTTAGAGCCTCATCAAGCCTGGCCTTGAGTGTCTTTAGGCATGGGGCATCCACCACCTTTCTGGGGAACCTGTGCCAGCACCTCACCACCCTTATTGTAAAAAACTTCTTTCTTATATCCAGTCTAAGTCTTCTCTTCTTTAGTTTGAAACCATTTCCTCTTGTTCTACGACAACAGACCCTGCTAAGGAGTCTCCCTCTTTCTTATAGTCCCCCTTTAGATACTGAAAGGCCACTGTAAGGTCTCCCCAGAGCCTTCTCTTCTCCACGCCAAGCAGCCTCAGCTCACAGCCTGTCCACCTATGGGAGATGTTCCATCCTCTTCTTTTTCCTCACCATCACTTTATTTCTGCAAATTCACGTTTTCATTATTATGGGTGTTACACTGAAACTTCCCGAAATCGCAAAGCCTGAAGCTCCATACAAAAAAAAAGCAGTGGGATTCATGTTCCCAGAGTCACTTCCCAGCTGCATCTCCTCTTTGTGGAAACTTCCTATGACTATCAGAATCAAACAGAGCCTAAACAAAGTCTCAGGTACCCCTCTTCAGCACAAGTGCAGCTAAAGGCTAAATGCATTATTGGAAAAGTATGACTTCTGGATATGTTGTATTCTCTTTCTTCCTCTCCTCCTCCTCATGTCTGTCTTTGTTTTGCTGACTCCATTTTTTGTGGCTGCCTCTGATAGAGTAAATAATTTGTAGCTTTTGGGTATTTTTTTTAATTTCAGTTTTAAAAAGTATTTATATTAGTTATCATAAGAAATAACAGAAAGGGAAGGGGAGATCATGATTCACCAACCTGATAGCCTTCTATGAAGTCATCACTGGCTGAGTAGATGGGGGGAGAGCAGTGAATGTTGTGCACCTTGACTTCAGCAAGGTATTTGTCACTGTCTTCCACAACATCCTTGTTATGAAACTCAGAAAATGTGGGATAGATGGGCGGATAGTGAGGTGGATTGAGAACTGACTGACCGGCAGAGCTCAGAGGGTTGTCATCAGCAGTGCAGAGTCTGTCTGGATTGGCTCGTTCTGGGTCTGGTCTAGTTCAACATCTTCATCAATGACCTGGATGAAGGGAGAGAGCCCACCCTCAGCAAGTTTGCATGATACAAAGCTGGGAGGAGTGGCTGACACACAGCAAGGCTGTGCTACCATTCAAAGAAACCTGGACAGACTGGAGAACTGGGCAGAGAGGAAACTGATGAGGTTTAACAAGAATAAATGTAGAGTCTTGCAGTTGGGGGTGAATAACTGCATGCTTCATTACATGTTAGGAGCTGACCTGCTGGAGAGGAGCTCTGCAGAGAAGAATCTGAGGGTCCTGGTGGATGACAGACTGGCCGTGAGGCAGCAGTGTGCCCTGGTGGCCAAGAAGGCCAATGGGATCCTGGAGTGCATGAAAAGGAGTGTGGCCAGCAGGTCGAGGGAGGTGATCTTTCCCCTCTACTCTGCCCTGGTGAGGCCATACTTAGACTACTGTGTCCAGTTCTGGGCTCCCCAGTACAAAAAAGGACAGAAATTTCCTATAAGGAGTCCAGTGGAGGGCCACAAAGATGATGAAGTGCCTGGAGCACCTCCTGTATGAGGAAAGGCTGAGTAAGCTGGGTCTGTTCAGCGTGGGGAAAAGAAGATTGAGAGAGGATCTGATAAATGTTTATAAATATCTAAAGGGAGGTGGGAGGCAAATAGATAAGGTCAGGCTCTTCTTTTGGTGTGTAGCAATAGGACAAGGAGTAATGCTTGAAACCTGAACATAGGAAGTTCCGTACTAACATGGGGAAGAACTTCTTTACAGTAAGGGCGACAGAGCACTGGCACAAGTTGCCTAGAGTGGTTGTAGAGTCTAATTCTATATAGATATTCAAGACCCATCTGGACACCTGCCTGTGGGACCCATTGTAGGATACTTACTTATCAGAGCGGTTGGACTCGATGATCTCTTGAGGTTCTTTCCAACCCCTGTGAATCTGTGATTCTGTAATTGAATACAAATCAATTGTGAAAAGCCTACAGCTTGAGGTCAGCAATAATGAAGAATTAAACAGAGAAGTTTTCTGGGTGAGGATTACAAAGGCATGCTGCAAGAAGACTCTGAGAAAGAAAAAAGTTAAGAGCAAAGCCTGAGGGGAAGTAAAAACTAGCTTCCTTTCCACACTATCGCTGCCGAGATTGTGGTTTAGTTACAAAGGCCATGCAAAAAGCAGTGACTTCATTGTGCTTCTCCAGACCACTTTTTTTCTTTGAACATGGTCTTTGATTGCACGTGATCAAAGTGAGAAGTCTGTACTAAGGTTTTTCTCTCACAGAAACTATCCATCTTCCTCGATTCCAACACAACTACTTTGTCTATTGTTCTAGCAGGAACTGTGTTAAGGCTGTGTCCCTCCTCTACCTACCTTGTCCTAGAAACAGTGAGAAGTCTGAGGACTTTTATAATAAATTTGAGTACATTTTAAAGATGAGTAATACACTTTGGACAACATCAGAGCAAGGGATGAAGGTATCCACGCAATGGGAACAGCAGTGTCCCATTGCATTTCTGGCTATTCTCAAATTCCTTCAATACTTCTTAAAAAAGCTTTGCTTCATTTTTATGAAGCAAGCACCTTTGACATTTGTAGCCCACTTGCTACACTATGAAATACAGTGGTTTTTATTATGGATTACTTGATTTTTTATAAAATAAAAATGGCCAGTACAGCAAGAGGACTGATTAATGCAGTTCATTTGCACGTGAAACACATCCTTCAGCCAGCTCAGCACTGTCACCAAAGCAGAAAGCACGTGAAGAAGCACTGACACAGCTCACTGCAGCTGGGACTGAGTCCCTCTCAATGTCTTTACCATCCAGTCAATAAACAAGAGATAAAATCAACAGCAAATGTCATCAGTGTATTTCCATTACAGCAATGGACAAAGAAGTAAAGTTAAAGTTGACATAGCTATGTAAACACTGTGTGTTAATCATGAATGATAAAGGCTTATGGGGCTTTTGGGAAGTGGCTAAATTCCTTAACCATCCCTGTCTAGACAGACTTATTAGTTCTGGGCAGGAAATAGAGGTGAGGGGAAGGAACCTTTTCTACCCCATGACAAAAATGTCAGCAAAACCAGAAGAGATGAATACCCATTCTTTGTACACTAAACATCTGTAATATAAAAATACTGTGACAGAAATAATGTTTCTCAGCAGAATTTCTCTTCAGAGATGCCTCCAAACATGATTTTCTGTCTGAAGTCATGGTAAGTTCCTAAGCAGCCCAAGTAGTGACACACAGATTTTCTTCAGTGGCTTTCTTTCTGCCTATCACTGATCTTTGCTGGGTTCTTCATTTCCACTTCATTCTTTTCTAACTTTTCCAGTTTGGTTTGTGACTATGGAGTTTCTCCTTGAGCATATCCAAATATTCATAGAGCAGGGAGGGAATGTATGCTTTGTCCCTAGTAAACCTGAGAATTAGCTTCTGGGAAGTCTACATGTAAAATGGAAGAACAATTAATGAGTCTTTCCCTTGCCCAGAGGCCTGAGATTTATTTTAAACCCATGTGATTTAAAAGATGGACTGTTTTCATGGAGCTTCGTATTTTCCATGCTGGAAGGAGGAAAGAATTGGATCTTGGATCCCTTCCATTCTACAGACTATCTCAGAAGATCTCTAGGTAAAATGGAAGCTGCAATTTCAAAATGATTATTACAGTAAGTAGAAGGAGCCTTAGAGGACACAACAAATGCTCTCAAGTTTATGAAGATATTCCCAAGATATTCCCAGCATTACACATACAGGTGTCAAAAAGTCAGAATACAAAACACATCTCCTTTCTGATAAGACAAAGGTGAGTAGTTCTAGGATGTGGGTTAATTACACTAGAAAAAGATCTTAGTGGCAGAAGGAAGAAACATGCATGTACAAATAGGAGCCAGTTTTGAGGTCAAACATTAGTATGCTTAGAACAACAGACGAAAAAAAAGAATTTACGTACTACTGATCTGATGAGAACGGCAATGTTAAAATGTGTGTTTGCCTTAAAGAACATCATGGATACACTTTCCATTATTTACATGATGGAGATTGGAGCAGTGTTCTTTGGGAGTAATTGGCAAATTTTTGGCACAAATCTTCTCTGATTACTTAATTCTTTGCCACTGTAAATTGTTGCCATCCTTTGACAAGCCTTCAGCCTCATGTATAAAGAGATTTATTTGTAGGCTTTTAAAACAGTGTATGGATGGAGAAAGAGTTGCTTGTTTTGGTTAACCAGCAGACAGTTAGATTGCAGTCACAATGCATAAGCAAGCAAAATGTTCAGTTACAGAGTTTGGCTGCATTCTAATATAAACATCATCTATTCTCCAACAACGCATTTTCAGGAGAAATTGGTATCATACCACACAGTATGCCCAATTATCACACTCTTTTTATCTAAGCTTCTCAGTAATGCATAAATCATTTCCATTATATCACAGACTTGCCACCTTTATTAGAAGAACAATGAACTACTGGTTTGTGCCTTGCAAAGCACTTTGGTTTCTTAGCTCTGAATGTGAAATAAAAACATTATTCTTTGAATGGGTTATGAAAGGTTTATAAAATAATGGAGTTGCTGATAGTTAGGTGGAGGGTTGTTTCCATGACTTCTGAGAGCTCAGAGATCTTTTTTTCTGTGTTTCCCAAGAGCTATGCCTACACTTCTATAATCTTCTGTAATCTACAGATTACAGTGTAGTATTAAAGTACTGACTCCACTTCAACCTAGCTACCCAGAAAATGGTAGTTCTTCAGAACTGGAAATACAGTATAATGAGAAACTTGACAGATGTCTCTGCCTGCAGCTCAAGCTGCTATGACTAAGCTGTGTGTCTTCATAACACTATGCAGTTCTCAGCATAGACCTATTCCTGGGCTTTTCAGTGGAGTAGCTGCACTTTGAAGGAAAAAATGATTATTCTGTTTAACAAGATGTTGCCTAGGTTGTTGGGGAAAGTGATCTCTAAGTTTCTTCTTGCCTCACTGAATTTACCTCTCCTAAATTTATCAAATAGGAATTTCCATTCTGGGACAAATCATGGTTGATTCACTAATACACACTGTCTTAGGCTGAAGCAGTGGGAAAAGGAGGAGATTCTTTCAAAAGTAAGCATAAAATTGCCCAGTGTTGAAGAACTGGGAACATAATGAGGACACGGCACCAAATTGTTTGGTTCTCCTCCTCATATGTATTTGGTATGCATGTAATTACAATCGCATAAGCGCCTCTTTGGAAATACTTTTGCTTACAGTTGGACTCAGCTACTGATAAACAGAGTCAGATCAAAGGTCATTAAGCCAAGGAATTTGGCTTTGGGTGATGGTGATTTAATTAAATAAATGATAGCATAGCCCATATGCCACTTCTTTAATTAGAGAAAAAGTAATATCCCAAAGAATGTTTGATGAGGTCTGTCTAACAGGGCTATGCCTGCTAATCCTGGGTACGTCCCCAAAAGCTATAGTAGACACTTAAAATACTTCCTTTAATTCTTTTGAATGCAAGCTCCTTTTTCTTCCTGCTTGCCTTTTGCATTTGTCATCACAGATGACTGGGAGGGGTGTAGGTGTTCTAGTTCCTTTGCCACATCCTGAAGTTTTCATTTTGATTTCAATATGATGCATAGCAATTACATCTAACACACTTGTCCCATCACTTGATGCTATTTCATGTGATGAGCTTCCCTTCTTTACAGGTCTCCTTAAGCTGAAAGAAGTCTACTCCACCAAACCCAGGAAGAAACACAGACCTCTGAATAGATAGTGCTGAGGTTGGAGGAAGAATGCTTTGGTCAGTGTTTAGCAAGGTTGAATCAAGTTCTTGGAGCAGTGATTCAAATTTACTCCTCCTGAATATGAAAAACTGAATTCAGAAAGAGATAATTCCCCTTTCTCTTCCCTTCTCCTTCCCCTACACCTTCCCCTTCCCCTTCTTCTTCTTATATTTGAGAGCCAGTAGTTTGATTTATCATTGTGCTGTGCACTTCAGATCACACTGAACTGGATCTGAATCATGTCGTTCTGTGTAATGCTAACTTCTGTGATAAATCAGGTCCAACGTATCTCAAATACCATACCTGAAATGCATTATTATTTCAGTGCCTCTCATCCTCCTCTATCCTGAGAATAGGATAATGGCCTCCTGTCTCATTGTGGTGATAACTGCAAGTTTCTTAAGCTTTCAGATAATATAATAATGAAAGGCATAATAATTGGGGTAATTAATAGCAGTTCGTTTTCACTGGGCTTTACATACTAAGCAACTATCAGAGAATGAAGGAAAATTGGAGAAAGGAAACTGTGTAAGTATCAGAAAGGGGGAAACGTCTACACTTTGTGAACAGTGAAGGAAATAACAATATAGTCTTACTGCAAAAAACAAAGTACTTCTCTTACAAGCACTAAGAAAATTTGAAGTCAGACCGTTAAAACCTGAATCATGATCCATCTGCAGAAAAGCAATGAGAATGGGAACTCAGGCATTATCTAACATTTTACTGCTCAGTATTGCAGACTTCTTGTGTAATTGTCCATACAAAATATATGCTAAGATTAAGAGCCTGATCTTGCTCTTTTTGACTTTTAAGATATAGATCTTGCTAATCTCACATTTGTAACTAACGCAGCTGTAATTCTGTCAGGAAGTTTTAGTGGTAACAGAAACCCTAAGATGAAAACTCCTGATACCTTATCTCCACAATGCACGCATCCAAGAGGACCTGGATTGCAAGAAATGAAAGTGGAAAGTTAGTAGTAGGAAATCTGAGTGCTGGTGGTAGCTCTGCTGTAATCCTATCTTCAGATTAGCTGCAGAAGCTGGGAGATGTCTCTGAAGAGGATAGTGCACTAGGTGGGGATAACAGTGTTCTTCTACATGTATATGCTGTTTTGAACTCTATTAGGATGCAGCAGCACCCACCAAAGCCAGTCTTTGGTAATCTGCACTCTGGAACTGCATCCTGTCCTTCTGCTCAGCAATGCCAGCAGCAGCCCATGTGGCAAGATGGCAGCGAGCAGCTGTATCTGTTCCGTCCCATCTGTGTATAAGGACACAATATTCCTGTTTGTAAGATGGGGTGAGTTTGTTTCTTACTGTGTTTATCTTCAATACATATCACAGTTTTTTCTGATTTTACTACAACTGTATTGAGGTTATCTGCACCCTTCTCCGACCCTTCTGTCGGAGAGGACTACTATTCCTCACACCTTCTGCTGAAATGGCAGCAAGAGATACCTGAAGAGCACAGCTAGCTCTGGTTGAGCATCATGCACTCCCACAGCTGTCTTAAGGGTTACGTGGAGCCCCAGTATTTCTGAACATCACTGGCTGAGCTGCCTGCTGGGTTGATTTCTGTTTTGTGCTACAGGTTCATGCAGGAGGTCTGTAAAGTGAACAAATCTTTTTGATTAAGATTTCTCAGTCCTAGTTTAGCAACAGGATGGCAGTGAAGTGGAGAAATGGTCTGGTCCAAACTAAACTTTTGAGCTCTTCGGCTTTCCCTGTCCTTTTTCCAAATCTGTGCTTTGCATAGCTTATATTTTCAAGATAAGAGATAGCCTTGACTGTTGTGACTTCACATTGTACCTATTAAGAACTATTTCACTGTGTCTAAAGGCTGCTTCATATAACATCACCTTGCCTAGAAGTAGTCCTGGTTGCCAGATGTGAAAGTTTATTCACTAGTATCCACAAAAGTTGTGACAGCCTCTAGGCACTGTACAGGCTGAGTCATCGGATAGTGACTAAGACTGGTTATTCATCAGTAGCTGGCAACTAAACAATCTTGCAGCCCTGTGGGACAGCATCCTTCAAAGCTTTGCAGAAGGTTGCCTTTAACCCTGCATTTAGTTGTCATTTTTTAGGTTGCACATTATGAATAACATCATGATTCAGATGTTTTAGAGATGTTCAGAAAGCTTTTACCATAAGAACTCCCTGTCAAAATTATTAATCATAATATTCCCAGAAGAAGATCCTCCCATGCAACATGACTGTTGAATACAGGCACTGGAGAACAGCCTTCCCCATTGATTTCCAGTGTAGACAACCGAAAATGAAATAAGGAGAAACATGTAGCTACCTCTTGTGAGTAGATGTAGCGATAGCTACTTAGGATTACTGATATTGCCATGCCGCAAGGATAATAGTTTTTCATAGCTCTGACTCTAGTCAAGGCCAGAAAAATGGTCAGATTCTCAATCAGAAGACTTACAGCTATTTCCATTTACTTTAGATCAACCGCCATGCATGGTTTTCTACAATTGAGGTTTATTATGTTGCCAAGCCAAGATCAGAGAACCTCAAGTGACTGCAGAAATTTTTTTTGTATAACGTGAAAATGAAATATTTTGCTTCTACCTTATCTATGCTAGATCAAACAGGAAAAACACTCAGGCAATCAGCTTGTTTTCTTCTTAAATCACTGTCAAGTCTTACAGGAGTACAAGAAATCAAAATCTTAATGTTATATGTTTGACTTCCACGGTGTCCTATATGGTCTCATGCACAGCTTATCCTTCTTAACCAGGGAAATGTTGCTTGCATTTCTGTAACAGTGAGGAGAGCCCTTAGAGAACATAAAGCATGGCTGTCCTTCTCCATTTTTTTTTTTTTTTTTTTTTGCTTGTTTTTACACAGTTGCGCAGATTTTCTTGCTTGTTTTTATCTTGCTTCATACCTGCCCATCTTCTTTGGATCTTTGTTCTTCAGCCATTTGGAAGTTATTAGGGAGGCTGATTTCTGTCCTGTTTCTTTTCTTCATAGTTTATTTTTGTGTCTGACTGCCTTTCCTGAGGTGGATAGTGGAATTTGAAGGGGTATGTTTTGAAACTAGAAACTGGCAGCCTCATGTTCAGAAACTAATAAAGTAGTTTAAAGAGGCAGAAATACAGGCATTGTGCGTTGACTGACCTAGATCCTACAGATATGTTGTGGGTTATATAGTTCCTCGTGTGTACCTTCCATTTATGTACAACTCAAATACTTCCAACTGAAGAAAGTATGTAACCTATACAAGAAACAGAAATTACTGGCATTGTTTGGGCAGTCCGTGTGACAAAGTTTAGGTCTGCTCTTGGTGACATTAACAAATCAAATTGTACAGTGTGGAAGTAATGTTTGCACATTTTATTCCTTGTGTCTTTTCTAAGAATTCGAATGTTCTGTTTACCTTTTGGACTGTACTTGAATATCAAATGACACTTTCATTAGCTTGTCATGGGTCTGAGATCTCCCCCTCCGAGTGGCAATAGCTGATGTTTTAACCTCTTGTTGGGTCTGTAAAGTCATGATTATTATTTCCAAGATTCTTATTTTCTGGAGAAATCCTTTCTTTCTTTCTTTCTTTCTACAATCTTTCTACAATCTAAAAGGAGGTTGCTGTGAGGAAGGTGTTGGTCTCTTTTCTCAGGTGACAAGTAATAGGACATGAGGAAACTGTACTGAGTTGCACCAGGTAAGGTTTAGATTGGGTGTTAGAAAGAATATCTTCACAAAAAGGGTGGCTAACCATTGGAACAGGCTGCCAGGGAAGCAGCGGAGTCGCCATCCCTGGAGGTATTTAAGAGTCATGTGGATGTGATGCTTAAGGATATAGTGGTTTAGTGGTAGACCCGGTAGTCTTAGGTGGTGATTGGACTTGATGAATTTAAGGGTCTTTTCCAACATAAACGATTTGATGATTCTATGATTCCTGCCTAAAATGACATTTAACATCCACTCATCTGGGATAAACTTTTGCATTTGCTGTCCCACATAATATAGTATTGTAAACACAGTGTTTCAGTGCCATCAATGAGTTCATCTTCCACAAGCTGTTGCTGATTACAAGGAAGGAGGACATTTACGAATGCACATACAAACCAGTCCTTCAGCAGAGATGAAGTCTTGTGCACTCTTGGGTCGAGGGAACATTGCCACTGATTTCCAAAGGGAAAGTAGTGCTGATTGATGGTGAAAACGGCAATAATTTCCAAGTAGCCCAAGACATCATGATGGTGCTTTTTCTAACAACTGGAATATGTTACACTTCTTATTCTGTTATCTTGGCAACAGCCCTGCAGTTCAAGGAAAACGCTTATCATTAAGGCTAAGAAAGGAAAAAAAATATTTCCCTAGAAATCAATATTTGCAGGAAGCTAAATTCAGCTGAGATGATGCATTTCAAATGCAAATGTCATTGCAGCCTGTACGAAAAGCATCGCCAGCACTGAGCTTCCGCTGGAGAAGGCTGTTTTTACTATGCTCCATCTTCTAATTTTCTCCAACCATCTCAGCTCCAAGCATCTGTGAATCAAAGGATGTGCTTCAATAGGAGACTTGGGTTAAATAAATAAACAACTCCTGTACTGCTGTGCTTCAATATAAGGAAATATAGTGTCAATTTGAATACTTGCTCTTGGATTCCTTCTAACTGAGAGTAAGGCAGGTTCCAACACTCGTTTATTTGGGTGATCTTCCTTTTTCTATTTCTGAAGTTTGTCTTGGTGATGGAAGAGTTGTCTCTGCATCTCTGATTGAAATGCTGGATGTAAATGGACAAATCTTTTCCCTCCTCCATACCTGAGGTGTTTCAAGGAAAGTGTTCACTGACAAGGTTCTACTATACAGAGCAGTAGACATGTGAGGATACACAGTAGAAACTCGCTTGCTTGCAACAGCCTGCCTTACATGAGCCAGAGCAGCCTAGAACAGACTGAGGGATAAGGGCAGAAGCTCTGCAGGAAAGTCACTAGGACAAAAAGACAGTATGTAATAAACCAGTACCACTGCTTGACAGGTATATTTCTTCTAGCCATATGCACCTACCTGAAAGTAGGAACAGACTGAGTACAAAGCACTTAGTGGATGTTGAGTTCTAATAGATCTAAGGTAGACATTCATCAAGTACTTATTTTCAGGGACAGAAAAATTAATAACAATTTTAATTCCATGTAGGAAAAAAACCATAGAACCACAGAAAGGCTTGGTTTGGAAGTGATCGTAAAGATCACTCAGTTCCAACACCCTGCCATAGGCAGGGTTGCCATCTACCATATCAGGCTGCCCAGGGTCCCATCCAACCTGGCCCTGAGCACCTCAACTGCATCCTGTCCTTCTGCTCATCCACAGTTTATCTGGGCAGCCTGTGCCAGTGCCTCACCACACTGTGAGTAAAGAATTTCCTCCTAACACCCAACCTAAATCTCCCCTCTTTCAGTGTAAATCCATTTCCCCTTGTCCTATCACTATCAGACCATGTGAAAAGTCTGCTCCTCTCCTGCTCATAAGCTTCCTGCAAGTACTGGAAGGCTGAATGACATCTCCCCAGAGCCTTCTCTTCTCCAGGCTGAGCATGCTCAGCTCCCACAGCCTTTCTTTATAGGAGAGATACTCCAGCTCTCTGAGCATCTTTGTTGTGGTTCTCCTCCGGAGGCTCTACATCTTTCTTGTGCTGGGGCCCCAGGCCTGGATACAGTACAGCAGATGGGGCCTCATGAGGGCAGAGCAGAGGGAGACAATCCCCTCCCTCTCCCAGCTGCCACACCTCTGTTGATGCAGCCCAGGATACCACTGGCCTTCTGAGCTGCAAGCGCACACTGCTAGCTCACACCCAGCTTTTCATCCTCTAAGACCCTCAAGTCCTTCCCTGCAGGGCTGCTCTCAATGAGCTTTTCTCCCAGCATGTAGTTTATTATCTGGGATTGACCTGACCAAAATTTAACCTTATGAGGCACTGATGTGCCCACTTTTGGGGGGACATCCCTTCCTTCTGTCCTACTGACTGCATCACTCAGCTTAGTATCATCAGTAAACTTGCTAAGGGTTCACTCGATCCAGGTCATTGATCAAGATGTTGTCCAAGATAGGCCCTTAGGGGACACCACTTGTCACCAGCTTCCACCTGGATATAGATCCATAGACCACAGCCCTCTGGCTACAATCATCTAACCAATTGTTTAACCACTGGATAGTCCTCTCTTCAAATCCATATCTATCTGATTTGAAAATAAGAACGTGGTATGGGAACATATCAAAGGACCTGTAGTTGACATTAGGTAGATGACATCTGTTGCAATTCCCTTGCCTACTGATGCCGTCACTGCATTGTTAAAGGCCACCAGATTGGTCAGGCACAATCTGCTTTTGCAACAATTAAATATCATCTTTCCTGAGCACCAGCAAAGATTTTTTAAACTACATTATTTGAAAATATTATTTGAAATTAGAAACTCAAGGCCATGTTTAACAATTGCTGTTATAATCATGCTTTTTTTTTTTAACCTCAAACTCCTTAAAAAATGCAGTCTTCCTAAAATAATTGTTGTGTTCATGCAAGAAATACATAAAATGCTGAATATTTGTGGGATAATTGCTGTTTACTTGACATTCGTTGCTGCCCTAAATTTCAGCTATGTATGCCAGCACAATTCAACCACTAATAGTAAGCTTAACAGCAGCCACTTTGCAAAGTTAAATAATTCAGCTGTTTGCATTTGTCTACTAATTACTGAGAGCAGCCATCCACACAAAGGATTAAGTGACTGAAAAATTAGACTATTATTCTGCAGGAAGAGGTCTAAAAATGTTAGCTGGTACATTCATGCATAGCATCTCTAGGAATTAGCTAATGGAGTTCAGCAAGTTAAAAATGTGTCCAGGCCTGAATATCAATTTCCACCTTGATGTGCTTTTAACTTCAGCAAAACATTCTAGAATGGAGGTGGCATTGGCTCCTTACTTAACTGCTACTAGTGAACAGCTATCTTACTGCTAAAATGAAGCAGGTCATTAAAAAAAGAAAAAGCCATCTAGTCCAAAATATCTGAAAGCTTGCAGTGGGCATTAATGAAGACAGCAGACTCTTCTGTGTTTGGGCTGCTGAGAGCAACACAGTAATATATAATCAAATGAATACTTTATGAGTCATTGTAAATCTGTCCTGTGATAGTGCCTAGAAGCTAGACTTACATTCTTCCCCTAAACACTTCTAACATAGTGGAGAACTTTTTTACAAGCAACTGTGACTTTTAAAAGATTTCCTTCCCTTTGCATTGATAGCTCCTGCAGAGAGTTCACCAGTGAGAAAGGGATACATCTTGAGGCAGTAATTTTCAGAGTGTTCTGTTCAGTTTGATTAATCTGCTACATATGTATCTCAAGAGTTCCTTCACTGGTTAAATAAATACAGAGACATTCACTAACTCTTGCACTTGCTGCTGTGCCAGTAGCAATGGCACTCCAGTTCAGCAAAGGAAAAATAACTCCACTGGAAATAGCTATAAAATATAAGATGGCATCTCATCCTTTATTAGAGCAATTTAGTTTCATTTGTGATTTTCACAAATAGAAGGGGCCAGTGGTCATGATTCTTCGGTGTACCTAAGAGACTTCTGTGCTGTCTTGTAAGCAAGGGTCTGCCTGCAGAGCAAGGTGTGATGATGTGCAGCAGACACCGGTGTGGACAGTAGGAGAAGCAACTGAATGAGCACAGTGCTACACTTGGAATCCCTTGCTCTCCAGCGGGGCAGATCCATCTACAGCAGCTGCACTCCTGGCTGAGAGCTGACAGCTGGGCCATTACTCAGTGATTCCTGCTGCTCTCAGGAATGCTTTCAGAAGATGCATGCTTCTAAATCCGCATCTGAACCTTTTGCCAGTGTATGCCTCACTGGGCATGTTTTCCAAAGAGGTGCAGAGTTCATGGTACAACTGAATTGTGCATGCATTAGGAACTCTGGCCCTGCCTTCTGTGCCAATACCTTTTACGCCAGGTTACGCTGGATGCTGGAGGAAGGATGGCTTAGGTGTATTGAAACTCTAAGCAGAAGCCACTTTTGCCTTTATTGTCTGGAAGTGCTGTCTCCATCCCAGTTTCTCAATTTCAGTTGTTGCTTTGCTTCCTACGGAGTAGAAACATTGCCTTGGTGTGGCATCAGCCTCTCAACTCCAGGACAAATTCAGTGATGTCCAGGTGCCTGAGAAGATTTAGGACAGTTCTGTGAGGTCCTTCATAATTGCCACAGGCTTGCATTATTCTACAGAACACATGGACCTGTTCTTCTGAGTTAGTCACCTTCTGCAAATCTCACAGAAAAAGTTTGTAGACCCTCATAGCTAGGAATGCCTGCTGTGTGAAATACAAGCATTTGTTACAATTACTGCAGTCCAGAGGATGATGGAAAAATACTCACTTTAGCAATGCTCTTAAACTTTACTCTTATTTTGCTCTTTCTTGTAGAACCTACAGCCCACTGAGCTTCCGCTCTTCCAAGAAAAGGTCTTTGGACTTCTTGCTCTTGTATAATCTTTGCTCTGCAAAAATATTTCTCAGTTTCACATGAATGTCTAGATCTCTATGTTGTCTGCAAATTTGCTGCGTGCCACTGTGAAAAGAAAAGTTGATGTGAGCAATAGACATGGTAGTTTTGGAAAGGCTTTTAAAACCATTAAAATCCAGGCAATACCTATGTTCTGGTATTTTGTTGTGCAGGAGCCCACTTATGACTTCTGGAATATCTTTGCTTGCAGAACTGAATGGGGGAAGAACTTTCCAGGCTTTATTTTAAGGTTACATTCTTGCAAGAGCAATATGTGATTAATGAATGTTCTGAGCTTGTTATAGGCATGGCAGTCCATGCTGTAAATGGCTATAAACACAGCAGGAGAAGGTAGTGTAGCTAGTTCTTAGCCAATGTTTATAAACAACTTGTCAAACTTTATCACTGTTGGTTAATGTCTATTAATAATGTATTAATGCTTTATAAACTATTTATAAATGGAACCTTAATATAGGAGGAAACTTATGCAACTCAGTTCTATGCCTGTGGTTAAGTACATCTTCTCCAGCTCTAGGATGCACTGGTATTTCTTCTAAAATCTGAGGAGGTAGTACTGAACCAACACTCACTGTTGTTGACACTGATACACTGACAGACAAAAGCATATCTATCAGTAGATTGGTAAATGGATTTCTCCAAATGCTCTGCACTAGAATGTTCCTCTCCATGTGGCTGAATGCAGAATGTTTTGCAACGTTTGGCTGTTGGTCCCAAGTCTCACACTGTATAAATACACAGAGCATAGCTTTGCTGTGTGATCGTAAGTGACCAGATCACACAGTACATGGGCCTTCTTAGACCATGGAGAAAATGAAGTGCTGCTGAAGAGTGAGTAATTCTCCAGGCTTAAGTGAAGAGATGGGCAGACAACCCTCTGAAGTAGCCACCAGGAAATGTTAGGCTCCATTACTTCAGCTGAGCTCCATCCAGATGGATATACATTCCTACTTGCTCTCTCCCTTCCACAGGAGAATTGCAGGGTCAAAATCAACATTAAACAATTAATGTCACTTCTTCAGAGAGTTCAGCACTGCTCCAGGCACCACTGAGACTCTTGAATTAATTCAATTTTTTGCATTGTAGAAATGCGACATCTTACTGAAAATAAAGTTGATAAAACCTATAAACTCAATTAAGCTGATTTTAAAAGATCAGAATACTGCTCTGATAATTACTTGAGTGTTTCCAAATGTTATCTAAAACAATTTGTCCAAAGAGCTTTCATTCTTCTCCTTTACAGCCAAATCTCCATTATCCATGAGTAGGTTACATGCTTTTCAAATTAACAAAACCGTACTGAAAAAATAAAACAAACTCAATTCTTTTTCTCGTTACATTCACAAGTAATTCTACATTTTCTTTTTCAAAGATAAGCATGGTGTGTTTTGCTAATGTAATTTACAGGCAGAGAAAATTGTTTGTATAGTCTGTTCCTTTTCTTTTTTTCTTTTTTTTTCCTCTTTGTCTGGGCTATCCATTCTTTGTACTGGATAGCCAAGCGCTGACCATGCACTCTCCTACCTCAGCACTCTATATTGCTATGCAGTAGCTGTAATGAGGTAGAACAAAGGGCAAACCTCTGTGCAGTACAACATAGTTGTGACCTAGCGATAAAGCTTTCTCATGGCGTGTGTCCTCTCAGGCTCCAGCTGACATCACTTATTCCCAGCTTTATTCCCTAGCCTCTCTCTCCTCCAAGTATACCAAAATCCAAGGGGAAGGTGAATAAGTTCCTGGAAACATGTGAAGTATGTGTGGCCTATTCATTGTTATATTTTCTTGCGGTTTTTTCCTCCAATTTGATCTGAAGTGTAGTTTGTGGAGGCTGGAAAACAACATAGCATTAAGAACATTATTTGTTCATAATAGCATTATGAACAAATGCAGGCATTCAGCATGTGTTCATACTGAGTTTGAAACTAACAGATGAGAAACCGACTGTATGACCCATTGAGTTGATTCTGATGACACCAAAAGGAATGACCTGTGCAGTTCGTCTCCATCTGACAAACTTTTTCATAAAAGCTAGAACAAGCTATAGTAGCCCTTCAAGGCTATAATACAGTTTCTTCAGAACTGATCCATGAATTACATTATAGAAGCTGAACACAAGTGAAGGACTGGAATGATTAGGAGCAAGGGATATGTTTTCACTTCTAGAGCAAAAGAAGAAAAAGATAAAAGCAAGATCTTCTAAAAACATATTGTGACAAAAAAAACTGAACTTCTGTGTAACTTGTTTAATAAAAAGCCTCAGAGGAACTTGCGAATGTACTGTTTGCACTGAAAATGGCAAGCTCCAGGAATTGGCACTGCATGAACCACATAAAGCAAACAAAGAAAATGAAAATTTTTGAAACCACCAAGGTGATTTAAAGAGTTATTACCAACTTCAGACAGGCTTATGAGAGACTAGGTTTTTTTTGCCTGTAGGTGAAACACAGGCTCCTTGCAGCCCCTGTCTGCAAAGGTATTTACATATCAAGGTGGAGTCAGGAGTGAGTGTCTGCTGACAGGACCAAGCATGGGACACCGGGAAGCTGACAGCCCACAAACTCGGAGCCAGCTGCCTTCCTCCATCTCCATGTTACCCTGCACCTAATGCATGATCTCAGCTAGCTGTGCAAAAATTTCCAGATTTTGCCATAAGAGGTTACAAAAAGTGATGGTCTTAGCAGGTGGACTCTTGAGTTTCCTGACAGATCTTCTCAGGCCAAAGCAGAAATGTTTGTGGAGAATTTACTCTTAGAGCCTTTCTTTGTTTCCTCATGGTCTGTGCAGCCCTTTTGGATGAAGTGTCACATGTGCCAATTTTGGTATCTTTTTATCAACTGATCTGTAAATAAAGGGAAACTTGAAATATCTGAGTCCTAACAAAGATCATTGCTTATGGGACCCCTTCTTGTAGCCTCTTCGGTGTCTCTGTTGGTTTTACTTCCCATTAATAAATCACTCTATTTGACAATTGAGACAGCCCAGATTAACAAAGTCATAGTTTGTTTTCATGGAGGATATGCTGGCAACTCCAAAGTGAATACAACCTGTCAGACAATTACACTCACTTAAGAGTCAATAAACTCTCTCCTTCACATAAAGTGATAGCAAATCATCCATCACACCATCCCACTTCTTTATTTTTTCTCTCTAATCTGTACATGAGAGATTGATCAGTACCATCTCATCAGCTCACATTCTCCTGTGGCAAAATCTGTGGTCGGCTCCATTTGACATCAGAATGAGAATGATTACCTCCTCGAAGAGTTTTATCTTAGCCTAGCTGCTCAAACAAAAATGTATAGTTTCACTAAGCTGTTTGGGTCTTTTCTTTGCAGTGCAGTCTCTTGCTGACTTGAGAGTCAAACTGAGCAAAACACCCACACGGCAGACTGGTAGTTTACAACTAAATCAACAGTAAATGAATTTCTAAGTAAAAGAGATCCCCTGATCCCAAGTGATGGAGAAAATTAACCTAAAAGCAGAGAAGAATGCTGAAGCATGTCCTGACTGGAGGAGATTCAAGGTCTTCAGCACTACCAAGACAATAGGCCTGGAGCACTCACCCCATGAGGAGGGTCTGCAGGGGTGAAGCTAGCTCAGCCTGGATCAGAGAAAGCTCTGGGAGCCTAACAGTATGCCGGTGCCTGCAGGGAGAAGATCAACAGTGCATTCCAGGAGCAGGAGAGGAGCAGAGTCATGATTTGACACATTAGAGTTTCTAACTAGATGTGCTGGATGGGAAAAAAAAAAAAACACTACGAGGCTAATTATCCATAGGAACAAGGGTTCGGAGAGGCTATGGGATCTCATTTGGTGGCAGTTTTCCAGCCTTAGCTGGCCAAAGTCTTGAGCAAACCAATCTGAACTAATAGATAACTCTACTCTGCACAGGAGGTTCAGAGGCTAGACACCTGTCGGTCGTCTTCACAATGCGAATTGTTCTATGATTCTGAGAATGGGTATAAGAATTAATAAAGTATACTTTCTTTAATAAGAAAGATAATTAAACGTGCTGGACAGGTCCCTGCCATGACTCAGCCTTGGCTGCAAGTGATCTAAGCATAGTTAATTTCTCACAATTGTTTCTGCTCAAACTCAATTGTAAAAATCACAAAGGAACATGCAAAGACTCCACACATAAACATGCCATACAGCTATTTAACCTCACACACAGACTCCTCTAATGTGGCTTCCAGGATTGAAACCTGTGCCCTTACTTAAGTCTCCATGGCAGTGAACTTTAAATTTGCACATCTACTATCAAGACACTTGTCCCAAAATCTTAGAGCTGTCTGAATCTTTGTCTCTGACTTAGCAAAACATACAGGCTCCTGCTTCAATTTAAGTTCTTAGCTAATATTTACATGAAGTGTGTCTGGTTACTACACTGATCTTGGGTTACAGTTAAGGACTGGCAAACTAACTGGTTTCTGGCTTATGAATATTGGTATTCAACACAAGTGGAACATACAGCTTCAATATATCAGCCAACAGTTGTCCTGTGGCACTGTGAAATGACCAGACTGGAACCTGTAGTGTAGCATTAAAGCCAGTCACTCACTGCAGAATTCACATTCAAGCAAACTCTTCCGACATCCAAAGCTTCAGGATGTGTGGTTGTGATGCACACTGCACTCATGTCGTCCACAGACATTATGCTGTTTTATTTTTCTCTGAAACTGAGTAGGTCACTGGCTGCAATCAGAAAAGACACAAGTACTGAGAAACCTTGTAGACTCCATAAGAGCTGTGAACCATGAAGAACACATGCTGTAATAATGATGGTCATTTATCTTTGTTAATATCATAAAGGATGTTGCACAAACTTGTAGGAAATTCCCAACCAGGGCAAAGAACAGCTTTCCTCCTCCACCTTGCATCTTCATTGCAGCTCTTGCAGGACACAAACTGTTACAAAATGACCCAAAGCTGCCATCACACCACTGCCAGTGCACAGGGTTCCACTTCTTTAACTCTAGCTCCCACCACCTTGACACTACACATAGTCCCAACTTCAATGAAAGAAAGAGTTTTCTCATATCTGTGGTTTGGGTGAAGATCTTTAAAACATAATCTGTTCAAAAACCTGGAAGCCACTAAAAACTTCTCAAACATTATTTTGTAGCTCTGTGGTTTCCTTAGCTTATTTGAAAACAGAAGGAGATACAGGACATGAGCAAGAGAGTAGCTGACTCAGTTGTTACTTTTGAACTGTCACTAATGGCAATATTGCAAAAATGTGAATCAAATAGCCTACGGTGTGTTTTACAAGGAGCTCTACCAAATTCCACCATCAAAAAGGAAATGAACTCTTTTTAAAAAAATGCTCCATCCCCAACCTGGAGCATGATCTTCTTTGGAAAAAATAGAAAAAAGGGACTTCCAAATTATTTTACTAGAGAGGATACATTTGAATGTTTTGGTTTTAAGCAGCCACATACGAAATGAGCATTTGGGGATATACATCATGTGTAAATGGGATCTCTGCTACAGTTTCTGTGCTTTGCATTACCTAATAATTCAGAAAATGGTGACGATAGAATCATAGAATTCTTAGAGTTGGAAGGGACCTCTGAAGGCCATCTAGTCCAACTTCTTCCTACAATGAACAGGGACACCACAATTAGATCAGTTTGCCCAGGGCCTGATCCAAACTTGCCTTCAAAGTCTTCAGGGATGGGGAATCCACTACATCACTGGGCAATCTTTTCCAGCGCCTCATCACCCTCACTGTAAATTATTTTTCCTTATAGCTAAACTAAATCTACCCTCTTTAAGTTTGAAACCATTTCCCCTTGTTCTACCACCACAGACCCCACTAAAGAGTCTGTCCCCTTCTTTCCTGTAGCTCTCCTTTAGTTACTGAGAGGTCACTATCAGGTTATCTCCCAGCCTTCTCTTCTCCAAGCTGAACAGCCCCTGCTCTCTCAGTCTGTCCTTGTAGAAGAGGTGTTCTATTCCATGGATCGTTTCTGTGGCCCTCCTCTGGATGGGCTCCAACAGGTCCATGTCTCTCCTGTACTGAGGACTCCACACCCGGATGCAGTACTCCAGGTGAGGCCACAGCAGTGCAGAGCAGAGGGTCAGGTCACCACCCTTGCCCTGCTGGCCGGGTTTCTTTTGATGCAGCCCAGGATACGGTTGGCTTTCTGGGCTCTGAGGGTACATTGCTGACTCATATCCGCCTTCCCATCCACCAGTACCCCCAGGCCTTTTATGGCATGGCTGCACTCAATTCTTTCTTCCCTCAGCTTCTATTGGCAATGGGGGTTGCCTCAACCCAGATGCAAGATTTTGCATTTGGATGTGTTAAACCTCATGAGGTTCACCTGGGCCCACTGCTCAAGCCTGTCTAAGTCCCTCTGGATGACATCCTATCCCTCTGGTGTGTCAACCGCACTCCACATCTTGGTGTTATCAGCAAATTTACTGAGGGTGCACTCAACCCCACTGTCAATGTCACCAATGAAGGTATTAAAAAGTATCGGCCCCAGCACTGACCCCTGGGGGTGACCACTCATTACCAATCTTCATCCAGACATTGAGCCATTGACACTACTCTCTGGACTCAATCCAGCAGCCAGTTCTTCATCCATGAAACAGTACACCCATCAAATCCATATCTTTCCAATTTGGAGAGAAGGATGTTGTGAGATACCATGTCAAATGCTTTACTGAAGTCCAGAGAGATGACAGCAGGGGCTCTTCCCTTGTCCATTGATGCAGTGACACCATTATAGAAGGCCACAAGGTTGGTTAAGCAAGATTTCCCTCTGTGAGGACATGCTGGTTCTCCTGTATGATCTCCCTGCCTTCCATATGCCTTAGCATAGCTTCCAGGAGGATCTGTTCCATGATCTTCCTTGGCAATGAGGTGAGACTGACAGGTCAGTAGTTTCTTTTTACCCTTTTCAAAAATGGGTCTGATGTTACCTTTTTTCCTGTCACCAGGGACTTCACCTGATTGCCACAACTTTTCAAATATCATAGAAAGTCGCTTGGCAGCCACATCAGCCAATTGCCTTAGGACTCTGGGATCCATCTCACCGGGACCCACAGGCTTGTGGATGTTCATGTTCCTCAGGTGGTTATGAACCTGATCTTCTCTTTCAGTGGGAGGAATACTGCTTTCCTGATCCCCTCCCACCAAACCAAATGTTTGAGAGCTGTGTGCGAGCACTTATCAGGGAAGACAAAAGCAAAAAAATTGTTAAGAACCTCAGCCTTCTCCTCATCTGTTGTTACCCTCCTGCCTGTGTCAGTCTCTACTGGGAGGTATGCTCTCCTGGACTTTTCTGGTTGAGATACCCATAGAAGCCTTTCTTCTTCTTTTTGGCATCCCTAGCCAAATTCAGTTCAAGCTGGGCCTTGGCTTTCCTGACAACATCCCTACCTGTCTCTGTTTCCACTGCCAGTGCATTTTCTCCTTGCTCTTCAGTTTGACCAGCAGGCCTTGGCTCAGCCATGTAGGCCTCTTGCCTTCCTTTCCTGACTTGACACACCTAGGGATGGAGAGCTCTTACACCCTGAAGGAAGCCTCCTTAAACATCTGCCAGCTCTGCTCCATGCCCTTGCCCATGAGGACAGTTTCACACGGTGTTTTGTTGACTAACTCCTGAAGAGCTGAAATATAGCTTTCCTAAAGGGTAGCTCCCTAATTTTACTCTTCACCTGTTTCGTGTCCCTCTGGAGCATGAACTCGACCATAGCATAGTCGCTATGGCCCAAGCAGCCTCCAATCCTGATGTCACTAATCGGTTCATTTACACTCATGAGCAACAGTCCAGTATTGCATCCCCTCTCATGGGGTCACCAGTTACTTGACTCGGGAAGTTATCCTCACTGTATTCCAGGAGCCACCTGGATTGCCTACAGCTCACTGTGCTACTTTTCCAGCAGGCATCTGGGTGGTTTAAGCCCCCCAGCAGGACAAGTGCTTGTGATCACGGCACCTCCTGTAGCTGGAGGTACAAGGCCACATCGACAGGCTCTGTCTGATCTGGTGGCCTGCAGTAGACACCAGTCACAAGGCTCCCTTTGCTGCCTTGGTCTCTGTCATCCATAGGCTTTCAACTTGCTCATGACTGTTCTTTAGGGACAGCTCTTCACATTCTATTCCTTTCCTGGTGTAGACACAGCAACAGCCCCACCCTTCCTTCCTCTCCCATCCCTTCTGAACAGCTTGTATCCACCGATAACCACACTTTGTGCTTTTGAAAAGCAGAATCCTTGCTGGAAAAATACCTGTTTGGGGATTTTTGCTATTCTGACCTAAGCTCTGTTTGCTCTGTATGTCTGTAAAACCACTATGGCCAATGTAGTCAACTGAGGGAGGGTGTCTTCCATTCCATCAGCAATTTGTTTCTCTCTGTGCTGTTTTGATTTATTCTTCTGGAAAACTGCTATACAGTACAAGTCAGGAGACTTCATTCAATGAATTCTGATCTTTAAATATTTCTTCCATTTTCAAGTGCCAACAACTTCACGTCTTAGCAGATTCATGCACTACTGAATGAGTCCTTCCCCCATCAGTACTGTGCCTTGTTCTAGCACTAGTTCATTATTATTCATACTAATTCAAGTAGATAATTGAAATGATTTTTCAAATGACAACTTTGAGAGAGTATTAATATTCTCATAAATCAGATTTTATTTTGCTTTGTTTCATCTAGAACCGTTTTAGTTCCTTGGACTGTCCAGTCTCTGCTCCATCTGAAACTGGTGGTTATTTTTCATCTGCTCTAGATTTTTTTGCCTCTAAGCATTTCGGAGAGCAAATTGATTTTGGGTTGGTTTTAAACAGCCCCAAGTACGACTGGAGCCTAATTTTTGGCTCAGGCCTCACACCTGTTGTAGTGGAAAGAAAGAAGTCATTGAAGTTGAATTTCAGAATAGTATTAAGTCACTAGAAGTTTGTACAGAAAATGAAGGGGTGGTCCTGTGCCCTTCACCTTTACCTCTGTAATGCACCAGCATCTAAACCAGCTCAAGTGCCTATGCATAAATAACCAGTCAGATCAGGGAGTCAATCTGTCTTAAAAGCAACATCTTACTATCACATGCCATACTTTTTCAGTTAGTTTTCTGTTAGATGTTTTCCCTTGTCCCTGGTTGCCAACACAAGAGAGACAATCAGAACAAGAGGAGAAGGGCAATTTAGGGAATATGCTGTATAGCAGTCAACGCTTCAGAAGTAGAGCAACTTTAAAGTCTTTCATGCCATCAGACATAAAGAATTCTTGATATGGAAAACTCATTTTCTTATTTTTCTACAGAAATCCCATACGCATGAGTTTGGTTACTGTCTCCTTTTTAAGCAGTGGGAGTGGGTACCTATTGCTGTGCCCTGTGCAGTCTTTGAGCTATTCAAAGCCTTCTGCCTTTCTTCTCAAACCCATATCTACATGTGCTTGGAAAAAATAGTAGCACTGTCATACTCCCAAACACAGCACATGAATCTGCCCCACAGCTCAAAAGTAGAAACAAAGTAGAAGATTTTTCTGGCTGATAAAGATTATCTGCTGTTTCCTGTTCTAGGGACGAAAAATGAGCAAAAATAAAGGTCATCTGTGTTTATGTTAACAATACAACAGTTCCACTACGTTTCGTAACAAAGTTGGGTCATTATTTATCCACTTGTCCTTTATATCATTGCTTTGAACTCTCTGGGTTTGCTTATCATGATATTTCTAAAACCTATAAACAGTCAGGGAAAAGCATTTCTAGTTTTCTAAATAGAGCATTAGGTCATTTTATTATCAGGGAAATATAAAGCTGCCCATCTGTTGTTCTTCCACATGTGTAACAGCAGGCAGCCTACCCCTAACCGTTAATTATTTCAAGGAAGTTACTACAGCAACTTTGCCATATGGGCCCAGTTTCATTTCGGCTCTTCTTTGCAGTAATTGGTGAATTACAGCAATGTCTTGTTATGAAATCACACCTATCCACGCAAATCCCAGCTAATGACCAGTTCTTGATACAGTTTACCGTAAATGTTTCAACTTTTCCTAACAGAGAAAAGATAGGGTTTCATTTTCACTTCAGGGCATTAACTCATCTCTCTGCTCAAAATTCAGTTTGCTTCTTTCTTGAGTCCTCTGGAAATGAGGAGATTCTGCCATCCCTAGTCCTGGGTATCGTTATCATTGGGTCACTATGATGCTTCCTGCAACATGATTTCTCTCTCATTACTTTCATATACTGCGTAATGCAGGAGGGCAGTAAAGGGACAAAAGAAACAATGGTTAATTAGACTTGAAGGTCCTAGGTTTCTTTGTGGTTCACTGAAAGATTTTTCTTCCATGTCAGAAGATTATAGAAAAGTTGAGGTAAAAGAGTTCAGGCCCAAAATAAACAGAAAGTGGTTAAAAGCTCCACTAAGCAGGTGTTATATTTCTGTGAAGCATTTCTGCAAGGCCTAGGAAACTTTGTTAGTCTGTGCAAATGCTAACCTAGTGCCTCTTTTACCTGTTTTATATATCCAAACCACATAGCAAAATGCATGAGAATCACCTTAAAAAACAGCACTCACTGAGTCCTCTCCTGAGGATGTGGTGATGAGGCCAGAAATGGGAGGACAGATTGTTTTAGGTTTACTCCATAGAGTGAAGAGTCTCTCCTTGAAAATGGAATTAAAATCTTCCCTTTCTGCAAAAGGAAGGGTGTGCTCCTAGCTTGACAGAGGGGAGTGAGAATGTGTGATCTACAATGAGAGTAAGTCCTAGCCAATTACCAGCTTATTCCTTAGCCAGAATAGGCTGTGGTGATTCCCCTGAAGGATACTCTACATTTCAGGCAGAACAACCACATCTGCTTATACTAATGTATTATCTAGCATGGGGAAAATCCCAAATCAGTGCTCATTTACTCCATATGGATTCCCCCATGACTCCATTGAGGTACAAGTTTTCAGGATTCTATCCAGGATTTTATTACCTGAGACGTTATCAAGGAGCAATTTGTAATGAAATAAATTATTGTCTTCCTTAGATTGAGGCTTACTACAGTTAACTGTCATGTCTCTATGAGTAATTCTGTGAGATAATTTTCAACATGAAGACTAACTCTTCTTTTTATGCCCTGAAGGAGATACATTCTATCTTTTATTCTTTTCCTTTTTTAAATTTTCATTGACCTATAATTGTCTCTGTGAGCATGTACTACATTTAACATACTTTTTAAAGGAAACTAGAATCTTCAAATAACTTACAATGGTAAATTAAATGTATATTTTTTGTTGCTCTTGTTTTCATGTTTTTCTAGTGTGTATTCTTGTGTGTCTGTGCTACACACACAAATAGCTTATGGATCAGTATTAAGGCAAGATGGCCTTTCAGGATCATGGTACTATTAAGTATATTCCATTCTGGAGCAAAATGGTCCCATAAGCAAAGCCTACATATTCAGTAAAACATCAGGGATGATCTGCAGAAGTGTCCTACACTCACATCATTGTTATTCCTTGATCTGGATTCTGCTGCAAACACATTTAGTCTCTCTCACTTATTTTTCTATTCCTTTCACTGGTTTGCTTATCTTTTATCCAAAGAGCTTGCAACGTGATGAGAAAGTCCCATGTCCTCAATTTTAATTCTGTCTTATTTATGTGTCAGGAGAGTATGTTGTGCTTATTCCACCCACTGTGATTACCTAATTTAATAATTAAAGTTTACTCCCATGAACTTTGCTGTGTTTTTTAAAGGTAAAGTTTTCTCTTGCATATGGGGCTGGCAACTCTTGCTAAATGAATCTATGGACAGAGAAGCCTAAAAGTACTTACCAGCATTTTCCATGAGCACAAGCCTGTATCTCACCCCTCTCTCTGCTTCAGGTCCTTACTGTGTAGGTCTTTATCATCATCAACATGATTTCCAGAGATAGCAGCACTGCTCAAGATAGGCAAAGATTTTCCAGCACATACATTTCTGCCTGTGAATCTTCTACAGGGATTATATGAAACACATACAAAGTACATCACAAAATACTACAAGATAATAAAGCAACAATAAAGTAAATTAGAACAAGGATGAGTTAGGCTCTAGGAGGGAAGCAAAGAGACTATAAAACAGGAGGGAAAGAATGAAGGTCACCTGTTTTCTATCAGAAATCTAATTTAGAGCTCCAAATCCATTCCCACAAGGACAGAAAGATGTATGTGACACGTGAGGAAATGAACTCTCCAGGAAGTGCCTTGGGAGTGCTCTAGCACAGAGGCATTTTGGAAAGAGGTGATAATGGTCTTAAAGGGCAGTGATGAGATTGTGGAACTCTTTTGTGTAGATTCTAGGGAAAAAAAGAAAAAAAAAAAAGAAAAAAAAAAAAGATATATCTGAATACCACCTAAAAACAAGAGCTCCTGGAAAATACAAGCAACTGGGCACTGGGCTGGGCTAGCTGCAGACACTCAGAAAATGGAAAGTCATTTCCCTGTTTATTTTTTTAAAAAAAAAACAAGATCTTTTGTAACCTGGCTTCTGTTCAAGGCATAAGGAAAAATATCTTCATTTTTGACACTTTGTTATGTGCACTCTTCACAGTCCTGATCTGCAAACCTAAACTAAAGAAAATAATGAATGTCTAAATCTCAAAATATTGTACCTGCTTATCAGTCACTAAGATGTGACTCGCTATCAAGCATTGATCCATAACATTATTTCCTTATTTACTCATCCATCAAAGCATAGGAAATATTTGTCTGTCTGACAGACAGAAATAGCTGACAGTAATCTTAAGTTGCAACTTCTGACTTTAGTAATACAAATTATATAAATTATGGGAAAATTGTAAAAAGTTAGCACTGGAGTCCATTATCAGCTCCAATGGACCTAGCATAGACATCTGTCTTTTTGCTGTTGACCTCTAGGTTTTGCTTAACATTATCTAGCAGGAATGATATCATTTGTCTTACTGGAAGCATGGCCTGATCTCTGTCAAACAATGGAGCAACCAAATTCCTCTGAAATCCATACTTTGTACTATTCATCATCTTTCAGTAACAACTTTGTAAAAACCTGTTGAATGGTAGGTTTTCAAAGATACTTCTTTATTCAGATCAATTGCTGGATTCTCTTCTTTGTATCAAGTTCTGTTTCAAGGGCTCACAGAAGAACTATGAAGTATCTCCATACCTTTGATCACTGAGGTCTACTGCAAGGCTCATCTTTTTTTTTTGCCAAGGCTGCTTAAAAATAGACAAAATTAAAATGAGCAACTTGCATGCTTCTGGCCTGCAGTTGTTTTTTATTTTTCTTCAGTGCTTAGTGATTTCCTATTATCTTTGTTGGAAGGTTGCTGCTCTTGGCTACTTTTTCCAGCATGTCTAACATGTTGATCTAGTTATCTGTCATCCTTGTAATCTGGTGAATCTTAAGGATATTCTAAGGACACTCTTGTCTTATACCCAATTTGTGTTTTCTGCTTAATGCTGGAAAACATGATATGGAAAGCTAGAGATCCAAAATTCTGCTGATCTATTTAAGGAGGTAAGAAAAATATTGAACAGTTTTCTTACATTGGTGTAGCATCCTTCTATAATCTCCAAGGTCTCACAGTTCATTATATCCCTTGGAGTCCTTCTTGATGTGAGCTGTTTCACTCTGTGCTGAACTTCAACTCAGTCCCAAAAGTCCACAGCAAACAACAACAGGGCTCTAGGAGGTACAGCAGTGGTGTTCTTGAGATCTGCCACCCAGAGTCTTGCCAGAGTCTGTCCAGAAGAATCTGTCATTTGCAAAGTACTTGGCTGTTCCATTAACTATATCTTTTCTGCACTTTAGCAGTTCCAGGGAGGCTTACCCAAAGCACTGAAAATTACTGAAAAGTCCAGAAGAAATCTACAACACTGAGTATTCAGTTGATTTTTTTAATCATGTTCAAAAACTTAAGTTCACTCCACAATGGGTTTGAATTGGTGCACAAGCTATATCCACTTCTTTCTTTTCCTTGGTGGAAGCCAACAATTAATCATGGCACAAGAGGTAAATGAGTGGAGGATGTCAGTGTAAACTCTGCTGGTGAATTGGTAAACATTCCTGGTATTGTTGCAAATAACCAACACAAGTGTAAGGAATGGAAGTTTAGCTTTAAGCCTGCATGTTTACCATTATGACTTTAAACTGTTTATAAGAAAAAGAGTACTTTAAATGTTCCTGAGTAGATGGGCAAAACCACATGGCTACTTAGGGTTTAACTGAGATAAAATGTTTGCCTTAAAATTCAGAGAAATGTGGTCACTTTTCAGCCGTAGTTTGTCATTTAAAGCATTGCTGTTGATACTGTGCTGTGACGCCAGCCTAGAACATTTATGATTAACTCCAGCAATGAGGTGTATAGGAAGGTGGGAGTCAACATCTGGACTCTTCCTTATCACTGTGTCCTCAGATAGAACTAATTCAGAGTTGTCCACATGAAATAACAATGCAAAAAATCCTGTACCTGCTGTTTTGATCGGAGTAATAAATGTGCAGGCTTGTACGGTTTTCAATGAAATTCCAAGATGTGTGGCTGTCAGTGAAGATGTGAATGATCAATAAAACATTTCTACCAGGTAGGTCACAAGCTAAAAGCTTGGGAGACCTGGGTGTTCTTCCCTTGCCGGATGTGAACTGGGCATCTCAGTTCGGTCTACATGGTGGCCTGATATGTCTGTTGCCTTCAGTGCCAGGAATCTTGGAGTCTGTGGCTCAAATCCTCCCTGTGTGAGAGAGGTAAAACCACCCTTGCCCACCATCAAGGGGCCCTCCAAGACAATAGCAAAATGTTCTTGTTGAAGTTGTTTTCTTTTCTGTTAAAGTTGTTTCATCTTTTGGAAAAAAAAAAATAGAAGCAAAAGAGAGACTGGCTCTCTAACTGGGTCATACAGTGCTGGGATGGAACAGTGATGCCCTTGGTTTCAGCCACTGTTCCAAGGCCTTTTTAAACATCCTGTGAGGTTTGGCACCCTGACTCCGGATCTGTAAACATGTGACATTGGCTAGTAAGAAACTGAGCTATCCCTGCCAGTACAGGTGGGGAAGGATGTCAGAAAGAGAGACTCTCACCTTAGTGAGAGGACTATCTGTGGCTCTGGTCAAACTCAATGCAGCAGCAGTTCACCTCAACCCAGTTTTTCCCATGGAGACCTCTGGAGTATCTTGTTATTTCCTTTATTAACATCCCTAGTTGATTGGTTTTTGTTAGACTGGTACCAAGAGGGCTATCTGACCATGATGGACAGTACACAGTACTGAGCTGATGACAAATGGCACATCTCAAGGAAACTTTAATTTAAATGGGAAAGACAAAGCATGAAATGAAAGATAAGCATACTTCGCCCGTATTTTTGTTTTTGCCCTTAAACTATATCTTCTCTAAGCATTTGGCTCTAATTACCACAAAGTATGCCACCCAAAAGAGAGCATTTCAGTTTTTATACACTTTCTCTGTAGGTTACTGTAGCCTCATTCATGCTGCCCTGAAGTCAAGTCTTACCAACTAGTGTGGTGTTGTGCTCTTTCTATATTTGTGGCCTTAGCCATCTGAGATCTTTCCCAGACCTGCTGCTGAAGGGACTGTACTGTGCAGTCTTCACTGGGTTTATACTCTCTTTGTTCCTGTGAGGAAGTGTACTACTTCATACTCATCTTAGAGAGCTCCGCTCCCAAAATTTGACTACCACCCACTGAATATCCTCAGTATTGCAAGTGCTCTATTTCTGAAGCTATACATGAGACAACCTGTTCCAAGTCATGGAACCACTCCTGTGGAAAGTGTAATGAGGCAAAAGTACTTGGTGAGCTGGAGGGGAAATATGCCTTCAGTGTAAAGGATATGATATAGATAGAACATCTGCCAAGTTCCCGGAGGATTTCCTCTCAGATGTAGAGGGCCTGCCAAATAAGGATTTTCGAGATAACCCAGGGTTTGCTATATGGGTACTATCTTGGATGGAAAATATGGATTAATGTCATGGGACAAATATTCTTTGGTACTTCTCTAGTCTTGCTAAATTATCTTCATACTGAAGTAACCTTTTGAAACAACAACACGTGGGTTGCTATTTTGCTCAAATAGATTTTACCTTTTAGGTCTCTAAAAAGTCCAGCCCAACCAAGGTGCTATAACACAGGGTGTTTTCAAGCTGCCCTAAATGTGGGTGATATTTGATTTGCAGTGGTTGGTTTAGCTGATGGGGAAGAACTTTGAAGGCAATAGTTCATAAATCCATAGTTAACATCTACCTTGAATACAGATGGGTCATGCAGGCCTGTAGCCCACTGAGATCGTACCCAGGACCATAGAAATATATTTGCAAGGTAAAGACAATTCGTTACAAACTGACAGGCTCAGTTAGCAGGATTACAGTATGCCTCTTTATACAGCAAAAGGCCAAGTTAATTATCTCTGGCATACAGGATAGCTGCATGCATCTAACGGCCTTTGCTCCTTCCTGGAGGGAATGGTAGTTTATTATTTGCTAACTCTAGATCTGAAACTACTAAGAAATTGTTTTTTTTATTTTCCTGTGCAGAACTGGCCTGATATTATTTCCCTTGCCTTCTCTCAAAGATCAGAATAGGAAAAAAAGCTCTTTGACCACTCATTTACACATTCTGCAATGTTGATGAAAAACATATTCTGATTTATACATAAATATTATGCTGATGCATATTAAGTTATGTATGTAATTGCATGTGTATGCATATACAGAAATACATACTCACAGACAAATATATATACACACACACACATCTATGTCTGCGCTACTGCCCTGATACCCATCATAGACGCTCTCTGAAGGAAATAACTTGCTGGATTCCCTTACTGATATTCGTCTTATAACGATGGTCTTTGGCACAGTACAATGGTAGGTAAGCAGAAGGTCATGTTATCAGGCTTCTTGGTTTGTGAATGAGCCACTGCACTGGTCTTGTGCTCTTCGTGAAGAGATTTCACTGTTGAGTTTTCTCCACTGTCCTGCCAATAAGGCCTATAAAAAGCTGCATCAACAGTGTTGAATTGAAACTGTAGGTAAGCCTGTGCCAAGAGTGGCCAAGAGGAGCCTGAGTGTGTTTCAGATTATGGTGATAGTAAGAAATCAGAAGAGCACCTGGAATATTTTCTAAAGGAATAGTCATGCAAAATATTTTTAATCGAATCTGGAGATAAGGTATAACCCCATGGAGGGTATATATATATCAGGCCTGTCAATCTGAGACTCTGGTGGATTTCTATAATATAATCGCTCCACATTCTTACCTCAGTAACAAAGAATGACTCAGCACAGCTTTTCTCCAAATTTGTGTTGCATGTGTGAAGCCTCATAATACGGTCTTCAGTTTCCTAGCATTTAGCATGCATCATGGACAAACACTAAAACCTAGCAGACAACATTTCAAAATATGAGTCCATACCTGGACACCTGGGTCCCCGTTCTGGAAGTCATTAAACATTTTCTAACTTGTCTTGCACTAACACATGTGCTCAGAGTTTAGCACGTGTGTGCGTAAGTGCTTTGCTGAATCAATTAGTAACTGCTTATATTCTCAGTACAGCCCCTCATCTCAGTTCCTGTCCAGGTTAATCACATTTACAAAGTTCATCAGAAATATAAAGCTACTCATGGGTCAAACATGCATGAATAATCAAATATATTAAAATACAAAGTGCAGTTGTGGAAATCATGTTGTGCCAGCAGACATTCTGTTCAGAGTTGTTAGCACTCCTGGAATAAGTTACTCATTGTAACTTATTCACTCATTTGTTATAAACAATTAGTCGTTACCAGAAATCGTTGACTGTTCTGCTAACTAAAACAGAGATATAAACTGAGAATGGGAAGGAATTTGGTAAATGGAATATACTTGGGTTTTATTAAGGCACTATTTTTGAATCATCCAGAATTGTAACTGAACATTTTTACAAGATTGTATTAAATGCTAGACATCAACAAGAAAGGTCTGAATAGAGTTCAGGGACAAAACCTCTGATCTGCACCCAGTGTTTGCAGAGTTGTTTGCCTGCTTTTGCAGAATAGGGAGTAAATCACACATAAATAAGCACATGAACAGAAAGGGTTGGAAGGACTTAGCCAAATAGACAAGGATCAGTACTTACAAAGGCAGGTCATAAGAGAGATTAAAAAGCACTAAAACGAGGTTCATATATATCAACTTCATGTCCAAGGGGAGAATTTATTCAAATGGCTGTTTAGGTTAAAGTCTAGAATGGACAGAAGACATCAAGCTAAAGAGAAATATGTTGTGATCAGACTGTAAAACACTGATTGATTTAAGTATCTATCTGCTTCCTAAAGTTAGGTTGTAATAGATCATTTTTATATCCTGAACGGGTTCACACACCCTATTGTTAGAAGGTTCCCCTGTTTCAGAAAATAATAAAATAACCTGGAAAGGAGATATAAAAAGAGAGAGACAGAGAGAGAGAGAGAGAGAGAGAGAGAGAGAGAGAGAGAAAGTTTTATTATCTGTAAGAATAAATGATAAATAGTACAGAATGGCTTTATTGAAGGTATGTCGCATAGATCACACTCTGCTCTACGGGAGTCACCCAGCACAGCTTGGTTGATCTACACCCCCTTCCTTACTGATCCATTATTAGGGTAAGAAAGACCTTAATAACTAAATTGAAATGAGTCAGTAAACCGACTTGGTAGGGTAAATCTTGTCAGAATTAATCCATTCCTTTGCCTTGTTTCTGTGCTGTTTCTCTGTAGCATCTATGCAACCTAAAAGGAATGACAGAGAAACACAGGTCACTCCTAACACTTGAATGAAACAAAAAGAAGGGAACTGAGTCCCATTTTTCAGAGCATAAGGATGGGTCTAAATGCTGGGGTTTTAGTCACATGAAATATCTATGGAGTCTACAGGTCTGGGAAGTATCTGTGCAGAATAAAGACCTGGGAACAGAACCTTGGCACAGGACAAGACCGTGCAACAGTTGTTATTGGAGAAATCTTTCTCTGTTTCATGTGCTTTTGCCTATCCATGTGGGCTGTGAGCATATACCAAAAATATTTACTCTGACCTAAGAATGAAATTAAATCCTCCCTATATTGCAAGATACTTTAAGCTTAGATTCTCAAATATATTTGTCACTGGGAATTAAGTGCCTAAACATATTACTGGATATGGACCTTACACTCTGGATCAGAAACACTCTCAAATTTTTGTTCAGGTAGCTTCCTCTTCTGAGCTAGCTATGCAGATATAGGTGCCAGCATTACCCAGTGGAAGTTGCCACCTGTGCAATTCTGCTGGCAGAGTAGTTCCCCACTATGCTGTAGGCAGAAGCAACTGGCACACAGCAAGGCAAACCCAAGCCCTGTAGTTTAGGAGTGTAAACCAACTTGCCTGATTTTCCCTGGGGTGGTAATGAGAATCTGAAGGATGATAACATCATCATCTGGCTTAGCTCAGTGCAGCTTCAAAGTCTGTCTATAGCTGTAAGGCATGGCACCAGCACCAGCACACTTACTGTAACAATTCACCTGCACCTGGGCTTTAAGTTCCAAAATGGAAAAATGTACAAGCAGGATTCAGAGCCCTAGAAATGCAGAAGAAGAACCAAAAAATAAAGTCATTTAATGTAACAATAGCTACAAAAGGGTAAACAAAATGAAAATTCTCTCAAGACTGAGGAGAGCCTTCTGTTATTTCAACTTTGTTTATGTTGTGTCTTTTTTTTTTAACATTCCCTCTGCATAAATGTGTACCTGTGATTTTAGGCCAATATATCAACAGAAGTCATGGTGATTTTCAATTTCATCCCCACACATCCAGTGTTTGTATTTGATTTCTTGATTATTTTGATGCTTTCTTAAATCTAAACTAAAAGGATTACATATTGGACTAGCCAATATGTAATAAGTACATATTGCCCGCAGGTAAAACACTTTTTCACTGAAAGTCAGGCAAAACTACTCATTCTGAAATTTCCAGTAATGTGTTATGAAAGTTACATGTAGCCAGAAAAAAAAAAAAAAAAAAAAAAAAAAAAGTGTAAAATCATGATATTATTTTCTTACTAGCTGTAATGGTTAACTACACCCTAAAATTTTCCGAACTGTAGCTTCACTACCCCCTAAAATCTGCTAAACTGTAGCTTCAAACAAGTTTTTATATTTTATCTCAATAGTCTCTGTTTCAGTTGTCACATTTCTGTGGGCTGAAGATCTACACAGAGATCTTCCCCTCTACACAGAGATCTTCCCCTCAAAAAATCACAGAAAATTGTCTCTCCATTGTCAAAATGAGTCAAAAACGATGAGTGTTTTCCACATTCATGCTTTAAAAGAAGCTGATATTTCCCCAACAGCTGACTTCCCACAGCCAGCCCTGTTACTCTGAGAGCTCATGTAGTCCATCCTGATGGAAAAGGCAGCCAGCAGCATAGACTAAGTGGCAGTTTTGTTCCCAGGCAGGGGTCAGTCCCACACACTACCTAACTAGTGTTCTCCTGCAGCTGCACAGGGTCCTTCACAATTTGCTCCACAATACACTGACAGAGCAATGCTCCAAAGATGCCTGGCACAGTGGCAACCTGGGGATGTCTGCTGGGTCCTCGATTTGTGAACCCAGTGTTCTGCTCTATGGAAAGCTAAAAGCCTGATATGTCATTATCTATTGAGCTTCAGTACACAACTGTCTGAGACAGTGTGACTCATCAATGGTGTCCTCTGACTTCAGCCAAAATTTTCACTGGTGTCCTTTTAGTTAAAGCAATTTCTAACCTTGAAGACTGATTTAATTGCTTGAAAACATTATATTGATATTTTTTTCTGCCGTCTTGCTAGTATTTGTTGCTGTAATGGTCCTGCAGTGTAAACATCATAGCTTAGAGCAGATACTAAGCTACGATGCAGTGTAATAAATCTGGCTCAATACTAATTCAGCCTTCTAACATATACAAATTTACCTGAGTAGCATCTCTGTAAAAAACTGTTTGGCTTTTCTTTCACACTTTTATTTCATGTTTTGTTAGAATCTGAGCCCTGGAATAGCATAGCATAAAAGAATAATGCATGGAACCCAGAGACAAATGATGAATAGACCCGATTCTGATTTATTCTAAGCAGTCCAACTCATGGGCTCTGACATCTTTATCTGCAGCAGCTCTGTTACTATTCCAGCTGTCCACATTGCTTCTCTGCCAGAAGATGTTGCTCCCGTGGTGGAGTAAGAGAAGCAAACATGCCTACACCACAGCCTAGGGTGTTACTCCAGAATGGTAATCAGCAGTGGGTGGAAAGGCAGAGGGTGGTTACACCTCAGTTTAGTGCAGATGGAACCACTAGAGCTCAGGATTCAAAACTCACAAAAGTGGTGTGGAATGGCCTTAAAGTCTTTATATCAGTGCAGGAACAGTGTTACCATGCCCTATTGCAGAGGAGATTCCAGATCCATTTAGAAATATGCTCAGCTTTGTAGACCCACAAAGAAAGCAAGTTGCACAGTGACTGAAGCAGCACCTTACGTGAGACTATCTCAGGAATCTAAAGGAAAACTGAAGACTCTTAGAATGTTTCTAAATTACAAGACAAAGCGGACTTGGATGTATTTTCTTTAAAAGATGCCACATCTATTGAATTTCCTCCCTTCTCTTTTTGAACAAAAACTTAAAATCAATTTTCCACAGATTTGCTGTTCTTTCAAGGTGCATTTGAAAATGCTGCATTGGTTTCCCTGGAGCCTCTTGAAGCTTTTATAACATCTACCAGCTTGATGTCAGTAGGAAATGTATATGGTCCTCTTTCTACAAAAGTGGTTGACTACATCAAGTAGATAATCAATTGAACAGCTGACTTAGCAGTCAATTGACCATTGCAGTATTCAATTTGATTGATGATTTTCCCCTTCTTTCCTAGTGAAGTGAAGCATACAAGTGTCTCTTTTGTTGTTCTGGAAACACTGAGGTCTGGTGTAGCCTTTTATTTAGATGATTTCACCTTTGAGGCAGGAAAAAAGGGCCTTTTGCAGTCACTGTATGTAGATCAAAGCTAACAGGAGATGAAGAGTTCATAAAGTGTAAAACTGAATAAAAGCTGGAGGATAGATGACTGTGAGTTGAGTTGAGCTCTCATTCTTGCAGTCAGACAGATCCATCCACATCCTTTTGTGTCCTTACATTTCCTGGTCAGATAGCATTTGAGAGAACAGCAGTGTCACGTCACCCCTCCTGTGTGGAGCTTAGGAAATCAATTACCAGTATTTCCAAGAATAGAGGAAAGTCTTCTCATGTGCTTGAGGCACCATGTTGAAAAATGACTTTGTATTCACAGATTTCTCTGGATACATCCCAGCTGATTTTCAGGAAGCTGATACCAAGATTGGATGTCCATATAGACGTCAGATTGGAAATGAAGGTTCAAGGGAAAGCCAGAGACTGATTTATGAAGCTTGGGCGATCCTCTGTGACTGAAAACACTCAATAGCTGAGTACATTGGTTTTGCCAGCTACATAAGGGTTAAATACACCTAAGACAAGCTGCAGTAAGCTTAGTCTTTGCCAAAATCATCTTTTGAAGACAACGCAATTATATCCCCTTTTATGTCACGATGGCTTTAGAAAATGTGGCTGAAGTCCCTGGATTCTTTGTGCACTTTAAAAACATGTACCCAGACGCAAACCAGCTTAATGTTTGGTTAGCACTGAGCTGGAGTAGATATTTATAAAGAATACTGCAGTCCCTCTGTATGAAGAACAGGCAGGTTCTCGTTTCATGCAATTTCTCTTCACGTTGCAGGAGTGCTAAGTGATTGTAAATACAATTTGCATGCAATATAAAGCTATAATATGCTGCTGGAGTGACATAAAAGGGAATCCTAGAGGAACAAGGGGCTGCCTTAAGATTTTATTACTGTCTATACAGTAGCAATGTTGTCAAAGGATTATAAATTATACTGAGCTATCCTTCTCACTGGCTGAAGGCAACAGCATCTAGAAAAAAGCTTGATGGGAGTCCAGATGGCATGATCTGAGTCTCACATGAGACCATATTCCTGTCCTGTGGTTTCTAGCAGGTGTGCTCATTGAATGGCTCAAGCACGTTCCTGATGCCTTGATTTCTTTGTTGAGATGCATGCAGTGAGAACCTTCTATCACATTGCAGTAGTGGAAAGAAAGGATGGGATCTATACACTAATGTGCAGTTTAACACGGGAGATGGTGTGCTCAAACTGGAGTTCCCCTTCTACACATTGACAACATTCAGTCTGCTACATCTTTTCTCTGCTTTCACTTTGATTTGCCTTATGGTGGTATCAGGCCCACAAAACCTAAGTGGTGCTGCACTCAGTAATTATTCCACCTAGTTTTCACTCTGAAAGCCATGGTGAAGTGGAAGAGGCCTTTACCTCTCTCACAGATACAACTTACTTACAAAGAGCTTTGAGGTCTAGAGTAGAAAACAAAACAGAATAAAACCAACACTACTAGTTGCAGAGATTTTTTTTCATAAGCACTCATAAATATTTAGATACTAAGAAATTTCTACATTATTCCCAATCAAAGCTGTCAACAATTCTCCCAGTTAGGCAGATCAGTGGGAACAGTGGGAACTTACCCAGTATTCCTGGTGGAAGCAGTGGGAAGGCTCTGACTAGGGGCTTGGAAGGGGCAGCTCCTTCAAGCTTTGGGACACAAAGTGCATACCCCTTCCACTGAAAGCAGACCTCCATGCTAGGCCGTAGCCATTTGACTGTCAATCCTTGGGGAACAAAGATACTGCCCTTTTCAAACAAAATGGATGACAGCTGGAGCCTCTGATGGCAGGCAGAAGAATTTATTTTATTTTATTTTATTTATTTTATTATTTTATTTTATTTTATTTTATTTTATTTTATTTTATTTTATTTTATTTTTCTACGCTATTCTATTTCACTTCATTATTTCATTTCTTTTCATTTTTGCTTTTTTTCCCTTTTTAAGGGAGAGAATAGGAAGAAGTGATTGAAGGTGAAGCCTGGAAACAGCTGGCTTTTCTTTTGGGTCACAACACTGTCCAAATTGTTTGCAAACTCAGGTCTGTAAAGCTAACAAATTGAAAGTCACTAAATCCACCGTATACTTTAGGTTTCATTTGACGCCCACACGCTGAAACTACCTCCCTTGCATCTGCTAATACAGAGAGATCCTCAGTGGAGTGCAGTATCACCGCTGCGCTGCCTGTCTGAACATGCTGATGTTCTCTGCTGGGAAAGTTTCCTGGAGCTCTGGGCAGCATCAGCACAATGACAGGACTCCCTCTCCCACCAGCTTGTGCATGAGTGAAGTCAACTGCATGTTCCTTCCACTTGTTTCTGTAGCAAAGTTCTTGTCTTTCTAAGAAACAGACTAAGCAGGGCGAGGTGTGTGGAAGAGAAAGCAGGCAGTAGATCTACATGTTTCCATAACCCTTCATACAGCTGCTTGCAGTCAACTTAATCTTTGCCTTAGGTGAAAGGAAATCCAGGAGGAGCCAAAGTTTCACAGTAGGAAATATCAGTGGGGCGCATATGTGACTGTGTCACTCCTCCAGCTGCTCTCTCTCACTCTGCTTGTTAGTTAAAATAACAAACATGAATACAGACCATTAAAATTAAATACATAAAAGAGTAATAATACTTGTAACAGGTTTCCACTATAATGCCAGATACCTAGGCTATCTGACTGCTTTCAAATGTCTTGAATTTTCCAGTGCAACTTCCTTAATGTGTTTACTTTATTTTTATATAACTGTTATGACAGCTCTCTAAACCTACAGACCTGTGCTGTTGTGTTCTAGGATTTAGAAAACTGTACACAAAAGCATTCCCCAGTTTTACTGAATTTAAGATGAGCTACCAATGCTGATGTTACAGCTTGTAAAGAACGGTGCTCTTCAGGCCAGATCTCAAACTCATAGCCTGAAAGAGAAGACACAGCAGATGAGTTTCAACAATTGTGTGGTCAGAGAAGTAGGCCACTGATAAAGTGGGCTTTAGGATGGCCTCGTCTATTTGCACGGCTTGCTTATTCTTTTTGACGTCTTTCATAACACCTCTTCATAAAAGGAAAAAGGAGTTCAAGCAGCAGCATGGAAAAGCTGTCCCTTGGGCATTTTCAACACTCAAGGAGCTTCTCAGATCTGCTGTTCTTAGGTTTAATTTGTGAATCTGTCAGTCCCCATTCTGTAACAACTTCCAGCTTGAAAAGAAATCCTCTCGCAGAGGAAGAAAAGCTGTGTGGCTTTCTGAACTCTCTGGTTACCACTTCCAATTGCTGGCAGCTCAGCAGGGCATCAGTGTTAAAAGAGCTCCTTACCTCTCTGAAGTTGTTCCTTTTGGTGTAACTAATGTGAGGATGTGGTCTCAGAAGAGGTACCAGGTGTCTGATATGAACCTGGCTAGAGGAAACTGATGCTTTTCCATTTGATTATTTTTTTCAACATCACCTGTAAGTCAGCCAAGACTTGTTTATATAACCACTGCTTTTTACACACTTCGTTGGTTTCAGTTTGGGGATTTATTTTTCAATCCTTAACACTTAGCCCAACAACACAGTTTTTACTCATGTTCCAGCAAGGGACTAAAATCTAAACACCATTTTTTTTTCTATGACATTGACTTAAGTAGCAACAATCAGGTGGTTATTCAGTTTTGTAGACAACTAACTGTATAGGAAGGTCCCTTCAAAATAATCTGCTTTTCCTTTACCTTCTTCAGGGGTAAAGGAGAGATATCTGCCTGAGCAGTGCATGCTACATAAGAAACCTCCAAATGTTACAGGCAGAAGCCTGCCAAGAGCTGGGCTTAAAGGTGGCACTAGAAGCTGAGAAGGGTGATGGGCATACGCAACACTTCTCATTCCCTTCTCCTCTCCCAGTGTAATGCTCTCCCTGTATGCTTGTGAAAAGGAAGAGTGACAAACTTCAGTGCTACTCTTCTCCCCTTCTGCCTCATTCCATCACCAGCCTACTTACACAAGTTACTTAGGAAGGATGAGTTTACTTTTCCGTAAAGATAGAGGAAAGGACCTTCAAAATTTTTTGGCCAGCTGCTATGGTGTTTACTATTAAGGACGTGGGAGAAAAAGGTATAGATGACCTCATACAGAATTGTCTGAAACTTCCTCACCATCTTCAAGCCACATTCATCTGTATTGTACCCCCTCCCTTCCTCTAGATTCCCTTCAGTAGTATTTGTGCCTCCCATTTTCAGCTACCCTCTTTTTTCATAGCCCCATTTCTTCCTGTCACTGCCCCTCTTTACACTCAATAGCTTGTGTTTCGCTCCCAATACACCTTACTGATACATTTTCCAGTACAGATGGGAAACTACTCCACTTGGTCGAACCTTACTGTCTTCATTACTCAGCTAGCTGGACAATCTTGGAGCTTTTAAAAGTCATGTGGACTTCTAGTGAGGTTCTGCCTCTCACTCTCGTAGGCACAAGCAAATTTGTCTGCCACTCATAGATGACAGGTAACTTTCACAACTGCAAGTATTCACGCATTGCATGTTTTCAGACTCAACACAAAACTAAAGAAGTAAGAATTTTGTTTAATTAAATGGCACTAGAATGTCATGCACTGCTCTTTATCAAAACTTAGGAAAGTAGTATTTCTTTATCACTGAACAAAAACAATTCATCCACTGACTCAAATAAAAAGGAATGACTTACAATGAAAACCAGACTCGTTTAAACTTGAACTAAAACAAAAAATGAAATTTCAAAAATGTTAACAAAATAAAACTTTGCTTTCAGTTTTGTTGTTTTAACCTGATAGTATCTGCAAAACTCTAAATGAGTCAGTAAAAAATGGATTGTTAAATGCTTCCATTAAAAGTAGATCTTTTGATTTTGTGTTCACAAAATGTTTTTAATAACTACATATTTTAAATGCTGGTGAAAATACTTAGTTTTACTATTGCTGAATGCTAATTATCCTTCAAAGTGTGGTTTGTCCTATACTACGAAATATTTTGCAACAATTACATGCACAACTGGCTACTATTCAACACTTTCAGATTATGCAGTATACTGAGAGGCACAGTTAACAAAATCACAGAATCACAGAATTGTTGAGATTGGAAGGGATCTCTGGAGATCATCTTATCCAGCCTCCTTGGTCAAGCAGGGACACCTGGAGCAGATTGCTTAGGACCCCACCCAAGGAAGGAGACTCCACGACCACTCCTGGCAACCCGTTTCAATGCTTCATCACCCTGACAATAAAAAAGCGTTCTTTGATGTTCAGATCCTGTTTCTGATGTTCAGAATCCTTCAGACTCTAAAGCACATTCTGTGCTTCATTTTGTTCCCATAACCTCTTGTCCAGTCACTGGGCATCAATTAAAAGAGCTTGATGCTTTTTTCTTTGCACTCTACCTTCAGACATTTATACACATTCATAAGATCCGTCCCCCAAACCTGCTCGTCCTCAAGCTGAGCATGCTTTTCTCAGAGAAGATTTCTCCAGGCCCATCATCAGCTCTGTGACCTCCACTGGAGTCTCTCCAGCATGTCCATACCTCTTTTGTACCAGGAAACCTGGACCTGGGCACAGTATTCCAGGTGTGGCTTCAGCATTGCTGAGAGGAGGGATCACTGCCCTTGACCTGCTGGCAAGCTCTTCCTAAAGCAGCTGAGGATACTGTTGACCTTTACAGAGAGGACACACTGGTCGCTCATCTTTTAATTGATGTCCACTAGAATTCCAAGGTCCTTTTCCGCAGAGCTGCTTTCCAGCTGGGTTGCCCTTGGCATGTCCTGGTGCCTGGCATTGATACTCCCAGGTTCAGGAGTATGTGCTTTCCTTCATTCAGTTTTGTGAGGTTCCTGTAAGCCCATTTCTACTGACATCACTCTGGATTGCAGCATGACCATCCAGTGTATTACCCATTATTCTCAGTTTTTATCATCATCAGAATTGCTGGATTCACACTCTTTGCCATTCCCCAGGCCATTAAGGAAGATGTTGAACAGCTCTCAACCCAGTATAGACACCTGGGCTGCACTGCTAGTTACTGGCCTTTGTCACTGATCACTACCCTCTGACCTGTCTGTTCAAGCCAGTTTTCAATCTACCTCACTGTCTGCTCTACCAGCCTATACATCGACAGCTTGTTTATGAGGATCTCATGGAAAGAGAGGCAATACCTTACTGAAGTCCAGACAGAGAGTGTCCTCTTCCATTGTCCTCTTCTTTCATCATAGAAGTTTTTCAAGTTAGTCAACTGTGATCTGATAATATTCTTGTGGCAGACAAATAACAAAGTTCATCCAAAAGTTTAAGGAAAGACAGGAGTTTATGGAGTTTATCGGGGAGTTTATGAGGAAAGTCTGCAAGTAGTCATCTTTTTACAACAGATTGAACAATATTTTCAAGTTTGGTGCAATTGAAACATGCAAGAAATCATCGTAGCTTTCTTGATATACACTGATAGAAAAGCTCATTTTCTGTTACACGGCAGTTCCATCTACTGCAGCAGAGAACAGTCAAATGTTTGTTAGTGGGTTACCTTTAATCTTCCTGTGTTCTCACTCACTGTCTGGAGGGAGGAGAGCAGAGGACATGTCTGTGTCATTGAAAGCTCTGTGGACAGATTAAGCTCTATGGACAGATTATGCTCTGCACATTTTATCACCCACATGACATCCTGTCCACAGAAAAGGGAGAATCCCATCTAAACATAATCATTCACTTGTGTGGCTCCATTGTGTGCTTGGTGTGTATATACTGTTACCTAGTTTGGGCTTTCTTTGCATAAAAGGGAAGTAAAAAAGTGATGCTACCTCTGAGAAACCACCAAACTGAAATGTCATAGGTACTAACACAGGCTTTTGATTTTCACAAGTTTTCAATTATTAATAAAACTATGCCTGCTCTCCAAGACCTGTCTTAGCTATCTGCTGTCTAAATAAATGCAGCAATTATTCACATCAGGGAAAATGTAGCTGGTATGGATGCTTGTTCCTCCAGTAGGTTTTATTCAGATAGCTATACATCTGGTTTAAAGGTTTCTCTGTGACCTTTCTGAATCAGTGACTTATACCTAGGCACACAGTAATAACATGTACAGCCTTAGTAATGCGCCCCAGGGTTTAGCATGACAATCCAAGACAAATTTCAAAATCAATCTACATATTAGTTTATTGGTCTATCTTTTTTTACATACAGTTTGTATTGAGAAATCAAATCTTTAGACTAGCTGTTATATGAGAAAATACAGTAAAACTTTTAGCACATAATTTCATCTTCAGTTTATCAGTTATTTCCAAGGTATTGATAGTTCTATACATGACATTACCTCTTCTTTCAAGCCTTGACCTGCTTCTGTCCTTACATCATCACAGCTATAATGTAGTCCTATCCATTCATCCATCTTGAGTTCAGGAGTATTTCCTGGCATGATCAGTGTCTTCTGGATGTGATGTGAACTAGCTTTTACTGCATTTTACCAACTTACATTTAAAATTTTTGTCAAAGACATTTAAGATTATGAAGTCAAAATCTTAGAAGTACCTCCATGTAAAATTTTATACAGACTAAGTTTGGATTCTTAGGTGTGTCCTTCATGGCATAGTCTGAAATCACACCTCTTTTTCCCTATGAGTTTTCATCTAATACAGCTCTTGAAGAGTCATGATAACTTTACAGCCTGCGTAGCTTGGATGAAGAATCTATCTTTAGATATCTACATCTGAAGCATTTGCTGAGGCTTTCATTACAAAGAATATTACAGCTTCATCCTGGTTCAGGAGATCCCAGCTCTTTTCAAGAGTCTGATTATTATTCCCTGGTGGGAAGAAACAAAATTTTACTTGTAAGAGACTGTATTCCTTTGGCTTTGAGTATCAAAAACTGTTAACAGCACTAGACAAGTTTTCCATCTCCTAAAGTAAGCAGAAATGTCAGCTCTTAAAATCAAAAGTTAAGCAGTAGTGAATTGGAGGCCACTTAATGGAAAGTAGGAAAAGCTATGTAAAAAGAAATCGATTGAATAGATTACGGACTCCATAGTGCTGCCAGAGCTTAAAAGTGTGGCTGTGGCATTACTTTTACTAATTAAATTCCCATTCTTCTTCTTGCTTCAAAATATTAATCCAGGCTTTATTGTGGATTTTAGTCATCAACATTTCAACCAGAAGTGTGTTGTTTTTCTTCAAGACTCAGAGGCTTCAGGGCAGAGCAGAGTTTGTGACAGAGGTGGGAAGTGTTCTGTGCTTTGGGGTAAAATGGCTGAATTTCTCTAGTTAGTTTTTTGCTAGGGGACTGCTGTTTTGAAATGCTCATTGTCAGAATGATCCCTCTTATCTGGAAAGACCATCAAATGCCATCAGAAAGAGGCCTTCTTAGTGATTTATAAAAGAGGAAGTTAAAGGGTAAGGAAGCTACACACTTATGTTAGACTTAAGCCTGATCAGCCCAATACCTGCAAAGATTATAGCCCAGAAATTTGGTGCTGGTTAAAATCAGTCTACACAGGAAGAGCTTGTGTTGTTGCTAAGTGCCTCTTTTTTTTAACACCTCAATCTAGGAAAAAGTAATAATAATTAAAAATCATTTTTAGCCACACATTTGATGAATGTTCTCCATGATACTGTAAACCCAGTGCTTGTTGTTCAGGTAGCTTGATGCAATGTTACCAAGTAAGCACTGTGAAGCTTTCTCAGCAGGCCTGGCTGACAGCAGCAGGATCTTATGCCGTTGAAAGCAAGTCTTTTGAAAGCAGCTAATATATTAGTGAGATCTTTGGTAAATCCCCTCAGCTGTCCAAGAGGTCTGTGCAAAACTGTTTCTCTGTGAGCTACAGGGAAGACTTGATTTCTGGAGATGATGAGCCAGAAGCTTTTCTCACACAGCATTTGGGCTCATAATCCCATTGCAGCAGGTTCTTATTTTTCAGTTTCCTTGTCCAGAGGGTCCAGACGGAGGATCTGCACTGAATCAATGGATTTGCACACCTGCTGGAAACCAGCTTGGATGAAAACAATAGAGGACTTTGCTCCTGACATAGGGGAGATGCTCTTTGCTGTTCATAACACCATATCATGTATTCCCTAGCCCAAGAACTTCTTGGAAAGTGACGTGATACAGGTAACTGCCGTGCCTGGTAAGACACCACTGAATGCCACCGACCAGCCCCAGCATGTGGCCCACAGTGTGCTGTACAGGAAGGGTGTGCACTTGTTTGGAGTCAAAGGAGTTCCACCAGGAAATGCTGGCACTTCCAAGAAGTGATTTGGGATATTTATTGCCTGTGAAGTGTGTGCCAGGCTTGAGACAACTTTAATCACCTCCCTCTTTTTTGGCCCCGGAGGCTAAGTCAGCCCTGCTGAAACTTGAAGCACCTTTGTACAATTTGCATATTTCTGTGATGCTTGAACCATGTACTGCTCTCATCGCTCCCAACAAAGACACGTAACAGGGCAGTGAAAAAGGAACAAACTGCAAAAATGAAGAATACATTAAACATTTGTGTCATACTTCATAAATGTCCTCATGTATCATTCCATAAGGTACATAATCAAGATGATACGAGACAACTCCATTTGAGGACATTCAGCCTCTCAGAGTTTTTTTGTTCAGATAAGGATAGTAAAAAACCTCCTATTCCCAATTTCTTGTCCTCCAGTGTAATAAAATTAATACTATGTTTCCAATTTAGTAACAAGTACGCATGGCAGGTGAAACACCCAGGTCATAGTATTTACCATGTAGACATAACTTTTTTCACTTCTTAAAGCAGTCCATTTTTGTAAAAAAAAATAGAAATATATCCACTGGTAGTGATGGACCAGCTCAAATAAATGAACAAACAAACATCAACAGCAAAAAAAAACCACCACAAAGCAACAGCAACAAAACACACATATTTCACATATTGGACTTTCCTGCTTCTTATTTCTTTCTTCTCTGTAATAATCATGTACTCATTGTTTGCTTGGTCTATGTTCTTTCCTTACAACACCCAGTCAATTCTGCATTCCTTTCTTTTCAAAAACTTGTGGCTGTTAAAGAGATTGTGTGAAGGTGTTTAAGTTATGACTGGAGCAGGCATGCACAAATTTAAGCATGATCAGGTATCTGTGGCCTGTCTGGAGAGCCCTCTCTCCTGATGAGTAGCACTTTGGTGAGTAGTTCCACTGACTTAAGTGGGATGAGTCATGTAAGTAACGTGCGTAGCAGCTAAGAGGTTGAACACAGGTGGAAAACTAAAAGGTATACGGAAATTCTTCTCTGTTGAGTATGTGCAACCAGTTCCTGAACAGCATGAGCAGCCAATGCATGTGTTCACAGGTCCCTTTGTGGCAACGCGTCCTGCCTGGTTTGAACCTATGCTGGGAATAAGGAAAAATCTCTCTCTTATTGCTTTGCAGCACCTATTAGTCAATATCTGGATCTTTTAAATTGGTATTTTTCATGGGGAGGAGGGAGAAGTGCTCTTCAACATCTTCATCAATGACATAGATGATGGCATCAAGTGCACCCTCAGCAAGGTTGCAGATGACACCAAGCTGAGCGGTGCAGTTGATACACTGGAAGGAAGGGAGGCCATCCAGGAGGACCTGGACAGGCTGGAGAAGTGGGCCCGTGAAAACCTAATGAAGTTCAATAAGGCCAAGTGCAGAGTGCTGCACTTGGGTCGGGGCAGTCCCAGGTATTTATACAAACTGGGGGAAGATCTCCTTGAGAGCAGCCCTGCGGAGAAGGACTTGGGGGTGCTGGTAGACAAGAAGCTGGACATGTGCCAGCAGTGCACGCTTGCAGCCCGGAAGGCCAACTGTGCTCTGGGCTGCATTAAAAAAGGGGTGGCCAGCAGGGAGAGGGAGGTGATTGTCCCCCTCTACTCAGCTCTTGTGAGGCCCCATCTGGAGTACTGGCATCCAGGCCTGGAGCCCCCTGTACAGGAAGGACGTGGAGCTCTTGGAGCAGGTCCAGAGAAGGGCCACGAAGATGATCAGAGGGCTGGAGCACCTCTCCTATGAGGAGAGGCTGAGGGAACTGGGATTGTTCAGCTTGGAGAAGAGAAGGCTCCGGGGAGACCTCATTGCGGCCTTCCAGTACTTGAAGGGAGAATATAAACAGGAAGGAGAAAAGCAGTTTACAAGAGTGGATAGAGATAGGACAAGGAGGAATGATTTTAAACTGAGAAAGGAAAGGTTTAGGTTAGATATTAGGAGAAAGTTTTTCAAACAAAGGGTGGTGACGTACTGGAACAGGTTGCCCAAGGAGGTTGTGGATGCCCCATCCCTGGAGGCATTCAAGGCCAGGCTGGATGTGGCTCTGGGCATCCTGGTCTAGTGGTTGGCAACTCTGCACCTAGCAGGGGGGTTGAAACTAGATGATCATTGTGGTCCTTTTCAACCCAGGCCATTCTATGATTCTATGACTCTATGATTTAAGAAGCTGTACCAACCAAGCTGGACAGAGCAACGGAGAGTCCTGAGAAATCATACTCTGCAACACTGCTCTTCTGGGTGGCACTTATGGTGTGTTACATCTGAAAGTTCCTTTCTTCTGGGAGGAGGTTGAATTGAATACCCAAAAGGCTGTCTATCATCCCAACTGTGCTGATGGAGAGCAAGCTCCCACTACTGAGCTGAGCCCAGCTGTTTGTTCCAGCTGGGATGTTGCACCTTTCTACTCAGAGTTGGAAACACAAATGAAATGCTCCATCATCTACATTGTCTGTGTCCTCACTTTGTTTTGGGAAAAGAGAAAAAATGAAAGTCACGCTGATAAGGTCTAAATTAAACACAAACATCCTTTAGGCCTACAGGAGAGACCAAAGTCTGTTTAACACCTAACTTGCTGCTGGCATTATTGCTATTACTGCATAACAGATATATTGGGCATTATCTCACCTCTGTGGTAATGGAGGCATTAATGCAGCCTGTTAATCATGGCTGTTTCAACACAAATCAGGATGGAAGTTTGGAGTTATCAAATCCCAGGCAATTGTCATTCCTCTTTAAAGAGTGTTTCTGTGGATAGGATGTGCCCTAAGCTGTGCAAAGGGAAGCCGTGCATCTGCACCAATGTCCTCATTGTCAGATTGAAGACAGCCTCGTAGTGTGCTGTTCAGGATCCTGCAGCACAACCACTGATAGAGTCATGCCTGCACATTGCTGCCCACTCTGCAGGCCTCTCCAAAGGAAAAGAGAGCTTTGTCAGCTCCACAAGATGAAGAGGAAGCAGACAACCTCCCCCCTCCTCCCCTGCCTACAGGCATGTGAAGCCTGGTTAGTGTCCTTGTTGTCAGGAGAGAGATTGTGCATCCTGCTTGTCCTCTCATCATCCACAGCGGTCAAGGCAAGAGCGGTGGTAGCAAAGGCACACCATTGTGCACTAATGACATGACTCTCCTACCCCTTACCTGCTGCTGTCAACCTGCTGATGTGCTGAGCCTGGTTGGCCTTCCTGACCACCCCACCTTGCTGGCTTAGGTAGGGGGCAGGTCAGGGTCAGATGTTCTATGGGGGTAACACAGCAAAGCCTGACAGCTTCAGCAACATTGCCCTGACTTGCACCAGATGAAAAACTCTTCTCTGCCTTTGCTGGAGTTCTTGCCTTTCTTAGGACAGGGACAGTGCAGTCTAATGGCAATTATTGTTACGCAGAAATTTGAAGTTAATCTCTATTTTCGCATGAGTGTAAATGCCAAGGTCTGCTTATGCATGTTTCAAAAGCAAAGAGAAATTACACATTGGACTGATGGTATTTCATTAGCATTTACATTATCTTTGGGCCCAGAGGGTTCTACAGAAATAGAGACTCTTCTCTGCAAGGAGCTTTATCCTTGGCTTTGTTAGGCTTTTTTTCTTGGGTCATGAAAACCTCTGAAGATGTAGATGACACAGACACTGTGGGCACCCTATTCTACTGCCTGGCTGTCACTGTGGGGACGAAGTGTGTCCTTAACTCCAGCCTGTGCCTCTCTAGGTTCAGCTCATGTCCACTGCTGCTCACCTCCCCCACCAGCCATTGCCAGTGTACAGGCAGGTGCCCCAAAGCTATCACTGCTCCAGGCCAAACCAGACCTGGACTGCAGCTTCTCTTCACAGAGCAGTGCTTCATCTCCACAATAATGACATTCAGCCGAGCTCACATATATTTGCTGATGCCTCTCCTCTACGAGAAGGCCTCAGATGGACAAGGGGCCTGGATGAGGCTTGCACAGAGGAGAGCCTCTGCCATCATTCTTGCCCTGTCCCGTTTCACACTGACCTGGTACCCAGCTCCCAGAGCTGTTCCATGGGGAATAATTTCTCACTTCCAAGTGCTTGCATCTCAGGGATGATGAGTTCATATTTAATAGCTCCTGAATCACTTTTTGTCCATCAGTTTATCAGATTGATTTTGAATTCCACGTAAACTTCTACTGTCCGCAAGGTCCTGTGGTAAAGAATTCCACAATGTAATTAGTTAATGCTGTGTGAAAAGGTACTCTTTTTCACATTTGAAAGTAATAGGGGTTGTGTTTGAAGCTACCGTTTTTTGGTTTTACTAACGCCCCTTTCTACAATTATGGGAACCACTGAATAATTCCCTAGTCAGCTTCTCTGTTCCACTTATGTAAAGCACATGGGACTCCAGCCACAACTCCGATCATCACTAGACTGCATACTTTCAGTCATTTGTCTTGCTCTTCTCTGTAGTTTAACCAGAGCAGATGCAGGAGCAGTTTTTACAAAAACATTGGTGCAAAGAGACAGTTTGACAGACAGATGTTCTCAATTTTCTTCTCTTTTCCTTTCGTCAGAGTTCCTAGCACAGGTTTTGCTGTCTTGGTTGGAAGTTAAGATCTCGTCCTGAGTGAGGATAATCCACTGAAGCCCCATTCCTTCATCAATACAGATCAGAGAGGGTTTTTCCTCTGTGATCTTCTGGGCCTCTTGTCTCCTCTCCACTGTCTTGTCTTTTAAGCTAAGATACCTTCCGTATATATACTTTTGGGTAGTTTATTTATGTTCTTACCTGCTTTTAGTCTTCTTTGCAAGCTCCAACCTTTGCCCTTCTGGCCACAAAAAAAAACCAAGAGGACTATGCTTCAACAAAACACCGTTTTTTCCCCCATTGCTCTGAAAGTTTAGTGGCATCTCTGTACTCATTGTTTCTGCAGTCTTATTGATTGCTTTGACCCTTATATGTTGCCCAAATTCCCAAGTTTGGTTTTTGGAGTAACTTCCTTTAACATATGCAGCCCCAAGAAAGGCAGGAGCCATTAAAAGATTGTGGGAGAATGATTTCATATGAAGAACAGGAAAGAGGGAATTGCACAGGTACCAGTTGGTAGCCTGTACAATGGCAATCATCTTCCAGTGGCATCATTTCAGAGACAGTAAAATGACTACAGCAAGAGTTCTGAGTTTGTACTTTAGCTTTAGTGGTCATCTGATGCCCTCCCAGAGCAAAGTCTGACCTTTTGCACACTACTGGGATCAAACTGTTGCTGTCTTGAATCAGTGTCTAAAGGGAACAGAATTTGTCTTCACTATCTCACGTATTCTTAGGAGCACTAACATTTCTGAAAGTGATATGTGAACGAGCACAGCACAAAACCCCATTCTGTGTTTTTTCTTATTCTCTTTCTCTCAGTGACTTTTTCTGTATCTAGTACAGGGTCTGTATTACTATTTGCTCCGATTTCTATGAGTTGTAGATCTGTCCCTCCAGGGTTGATTTGGTGTGAACAGCCTTTCTCAAAAATGTCTGAGGCCTGTAGTGTAGTATGTGTAGGACCTCAGTACAGTCTGCTACTTGGTGGAATACCCAGGCTGGTAAGAAGGCCAGCACAGGTTCTGCACGTCCTATATTGCATCTCAGATGAAGACCATTTGGCCTCCACAGGGATACCAGCCAGAAAGGGACAAACAGACACACACTTGGTGTCCCATATAATGATATCAGATGGGACACTTCTCTGAAGTTTCTGGAACAACATTTTGAAGATCTGACATCTTTATGGTCCTGTCAGAGCTTTGAGGTACTTCCCTGAATCAAACACTTTGTCACATCATTCTTCATTTTCATCTTTATTCAACAGGGAGTCATTACAGTGACATCTTAAAAACTAGGAATTATTCCAATTAAGCCAAGGGAATGGGATTGTTGATAATCTTTTCAAGAACCAGTGACATTTCTTGGAGATGAACATCATAATTTGCTTGGTGGTTAACAGAAGGCACTCATGGATGTTAGAGCTAATGGTAATTAATCAACCATGTAAAATCACTGATGACTGAAGAAGCTGACTCAGATCCCACCTCTTTGTTTAAACTGGTCTGTGAATTCTTCACATTTTTGTTTAGTAAGAACAAAGATAAACTGCTTTAAAGGTAACCACAGCCTGGAAACGTAACACGCAGTGTCTGAAGGATTGGTCAGATTTTCTGTTGGGTTAGTTGGTGCAGCTTCTAGACTGAGGTAGAGAAGTTGGCTCAGCAGTGTCCAAGCTGTGAGCATTTCCTCTCTGAAAAATAAATGGGTCTTTCTGCATAATGAGGAAGTGAAAGACATTTGGTTTAAGGCAAAGGGAGAAAGCAAGCTGTTGAACTGGAAGAAATCAACACTCTGGGGTGGGCATTTACTGGAGGAATATGCAGGCTCTTAAAGAAGATGGGGAAAGTGAGGCAAAAGAAAGATTTAATCATGGCCTTCTATTAATAATGCAGATGATTAAAGGTTATGAAAATATCACCCTATATAAATGAATGGAAGATCATAAACACATGGGAGTAGAAAGTCTATTCAACTCTTGTGTAAATTTTGCATAGGACCAGAGGCACATCAGAGTCAAGGGGGAATTTTGAATTTGCCCCCTAAAACATTTTAGCCACCAAGAGCTGCTGAATACCTCCACAGCATCTTATAAAAATGCAAATATATGGATGTCTATGACCTGATCACATGCCACCAGATAAGCACAGCCAAACACTGGTGTTAAACAAAGAGTATCTGCATGCTTGTGGTAGATAAAGTAGTAACTATGGGACGTTGATACATTTATCCTCAACCAGTCTTATCATTACATGCATCCCATCCAGACCCTCAGGCAGCTCAGGCTGCAGTACATGGGATCATCTTGGGTGCTAGGGCACTTACTTCACTGTCCCAAGGGTATTGAGAGAGTTTCTTTCTCTGCGTCATATTTCAGCCTGCCAAAGCCATTACCTTACCTGAGAGACTATGGTATGTTCTGTAAATACCATTTCAAAACTAGGTCTGTCTTCGTGAGTTGTTCATGGGGAGAAGCATTTGCATTTAACTGCTTTGCTGATACTTAATTATTCTAATTTTACTACAGAAACTCTTGCTAAGTGATTATTCTCTCCCAGCTAGTCCAGCTTTTTCTTCTATCTCTCATCACTTTGCTCAGGACATTCACTCAGTTACTTATTTTTGCCAAAACACTGGGATCGATATCAATGTGTCTTATTATTTTCTTGGGGTGTCCCTGACCATCAGACACTTCATCAGATTCTTTAATATCTTTTGCATCCCGTTGCTGTAGACAAGTTGTGCACCTGCTGGACCATCTGCAATTGCAGACTGCATTTCAGCCTACGCATACCAGAGATTTCTTTATCCATTACTTCACACTTTGTTAAAGGGTATCTGTCTATACAGAGAGGCTCTAGTGAGGTTTCAAACCAAGGCCAGCCCAAGACCTTTCAGAAGCAAAGGTGAAACTGATTTTGCTTCTTGCTCTTAAGTCCAACGTACTCCATTTCTACCTCCAGGAGATGAAAGGAGCATGTAGGAAAAACTGGAGGGCAGTGTGGCATGCCAAATTCTGCCCACCCTGCACCCAGAGAAACGGGAAGTCTGAGACAGTACAGGGCACCAGCCAGCCCAGCTTTTCAGACCTGTAGGACTGAGCTGGGGAGCGATGGGACTGTTCTTTCCCTGCCAATTTCTTGCCTGTTCCCTTGCCTTTCATCACGTTAGTTTCTTGCTCACATTTATTAAACAGCACTAAAAAGTCCTGCTGTAATTATCTGACACTTGCATTAATTTCTGGTACGCTGTTTATTTTTTTCTGCCTGTCAAAAATCAGCCTGCTGAGGACAGTTGTTCTACAGGCTTATTATAGACTCCAGCAAAACATCCATCTTTTCATCACTATCCCAGAGCTCTGCATCTGAGGCAATTTTTTTTTCCAGTTTCCTTGCAGAATGATCTGAGTATAATACCTCTGTTTTCTTTTGTTGCATATATGGCTGCATCACTGAGAACCATACAGCTGACTGTGATATTCGCAAGCAAGTAAATTATCTTTTAAAATTTCTTTACCCTGGGCTCCATCTCTATGACATGAAATTAATTTAGTCTTGGATACATGTTTCACTGGCTTCAAACAGAATCAAAGATTCATTAATACTGAATGAGAAGGCTCCCCTTTCTTGCCACAGCTCAAGGTAAGGCAACTGCCGGTACTTCCTGTTAACTCTTACTGGAGCTCATTGAAAGTGTGCACTTCCCATGGATACTGTTCTTGGATAACTTTCTTGCTCAGTCTCACAAGGGTAATCCTTTGGAGAGTTTGAGGCCTTTTTTTAGTCAGTGTCCCTTGGCAACTGACAGTTTGTCAAGAAACTTCACAAAAATCTCTTTCCCCATTTTCTCCCTGTAATATTTTGGTATTCCTAGTGCTGCTACACAAGCTCTTGGTGTCCATGCCTCAGTTACTGATATACCCCAGAACATTTTAAGGTACTATTGACACCTCCCACATTTCAGTGACAGGTTCCTATCAAATCATCAGGATTTGCTTGACTCTATTCTCTTTGCTTTTGCCGTAGTGTATTTTACTCTTTCACATTTAGAGTGACAGACTAAAGAAAGCCGACAGCTAGTAAGTGGGTGACTTTCATTCACCTTACTGGAGAATGAAACCTTGGTAAAGAAAGAATACTAAATAACCCTTAACAGAGAACAGAAGTCAGTATGCGCTGAAAAAAAGTGATGCCTGTCAGTCCCATTATTAAATTCACACTCTGTTTTCAATTTATATGTTGGTTTCCCATCTGGAAACTCAGGCGTACAGCTGAGATGGTACCTCTGCATTACCACGTTCTCTGCAGCATGTGTGACAGATAGTTCAAGAGCGAACTATAGGTTTAAGTGTGTTTGCTTAATGGGCCAGCTTACAACTATGCATAGTGATCAAATTAGCAAATAATAATTATGTGTTCTCCCTTCTAATGGGCGTATTCACAATCCTCCTGTGGGTTGTTTATGAACAGTCAAAAGCCTGAACTCATGGAATAGCATATTTGTTGTTGACTTCAACTTGTGAATAAACTTGCAGAAGGAACTGTTATTAAATGCATTATTTTTCTGCTCAATTAGGTGATCCTACAATTTTCAACACTTTACTAGCAAGCTGTACAGGCTTACAATATTCAGGGTATTAGGATTCCTGTCTTGGCTCCGTTTTGAATGTTTTATGAGTCAATTAAAACCACTTGAAAGAATTTAGTATCACAGGCACCACACATTTATTCCCTGACAACTGAGTCTTGCATTGTTTTCCTAAGGTTAGGATTAATGAAGGTTTTTAAAAAACTTTGCCCTAAAGGGAATCACCCAGATCACAGTTATTTGTATTTTTAAGGACTGAAACTTGGCAGCCAGGGCACAGCTTGTAGGATTTTTTCAGTGATCCAAAAGAACCCCAAACAAACATGTATTTAGGTCTTCAAGTGTGCTAAAGTACTGCACTTACCGGGACCTGCATGGCCCTGCAGCATCCCCGGAGTCCTATTCTGTGTGTGCATGCATGTGTGTGTGAGCACTGAGGATTTGGACAGAGTTTTGTCCAAAAAGTATTTTACAAAAGTTTTATCGACAGAGGAAGTCACACCAGTCTGATTACATGAAACAACCACAATGCTGGGGGTCTCCAGCAGGACTCACTACTCAAACTTCCTTTAAAAAGGGAGGAATTAGTCAGCAAACAGCAACTCTATTTGCTATCTGCATTAAACTAGAACTCATCTGGAAACAGTCATGATGACCAAACAGGCTGAATTTTCAGGAGCGTAAATCACTATTTCCATAGACTTCAAAGGAACTGAATCGGTTATCCACCCCCAGGGATCTGACCTCTGGTTTTTTTTTGAACTTTCACACCGTGTTCACTACCTTACTTACCACGCCTTTTGCCAGACAAAGTTATATTTAGCCCTATCTCTAATATTTTATGCTGAATTCAATTTTCCCACCTCCACCAAGCAACCTGCAATACTTCATTCATTATTTTATATGGCCGTGAAAACAAAAAAGATCCTTTGAAATGTCACTGCAACATTCCCTTGGCAATCGTTCAGTAGAGAGATAGCTTAGTGATTTCTGATGTGCCAAAACAAGGAAACAGGAGAAAGTGACAACAGAGATCCGATCACTCTGACTGTAGAAGACCAGTAGGGAAATGTGACTTCACACCTTGTCTCTATATATGCAGGAAAACAAAAAAAGATAGTATTTAATCTGTGAAGAGGAGACAAGTTCCTATAAACAGTTCAGAATCAGTGCTCCTTTACAGATAACTGTAGTCACCGTGTGCTTTTGGAAATATGACGAAGGCCAATGCTGATCTGAATCCCCAGGCACTTGCCAAATAGTATGCAAAGCACGGGAACATAAAAGTGGTGATTAAGGGTCAAGCCAAAGGCCTGTCCAGCTGAACACCCGGTTTCTAGTGATGGCCAGGAGCAGGCTCCTAGAGCAGACTAGTAGCAGCAAGGCACATAGAGAGTAGTTTTCCACATCCATGCTTCCAGCTGCCGTCTGGTCAGCCTGATGCTTTGTTCTTAGGGTAACTACAGAGCAGATGCATTTCGGAGCACATTTTTTCCCTATAGTTGGCAGGCTTCAGAGCATACAACAACATAGTTTTGCTCTGGCCCGTCTGCAGGAAACACCCCACCTCCTCCCTACCCACCATGGTACTGCATTTTACACAAATTCAAAACATTATTTCTGAAGGCTTGAAATAACCGAATTTCCCTGGGCTTTAATTTATCACTTGACTAGTTTCTTATTTAACCTTTCACTTCAATCCTTATTTCACAGTGTGAAATGATACCCCTGCACACCATATTTCTCTTTTTGAAGCGAGCCTACCAAAATTATCTTCTGCTTGGCTGTGATGGGAAGTGCATGCACCTTCTGAAACAACCTGGTGAAAACAAGGTATTACTCAAAAAAAAGTTTCAGTGAAAGTTTCAGCTGATAAACTTTGACTGGAGTAGTGGTGTATCAGAGAGATTTTAACCAAAGTTATGCTTACTTAGAAAGGTAAGGCCATGAAAACTTTTTGAAAGAGCCTTTCCCAAACCTTATTTCTCAAAGGTACGTAAGCCTGTGCCTTAAGCAAAGGAGTTGCCATAGAAATGCTTGTATGCTCAGTAAGATGACTGCTAAGTCAGGGATTTAAACACACAGTAATTAATCACACAGACTTTTACAGCTTGAGCTAAACTGTCGGGATTTGCTATATATTTCTTATACACATAAGGCACAGTAGGGAACTTCACTAACGGTTCAGAAGAGACAAAGCCCACGCGGTGACTCCCCTCCCCATGCGCCGCATATTTTTGCTTACTGCTGTTCATCTAGCATCGTGGGCTGCAAGAGCTGCAGTTGAATCACAGCAGTTCTGAATTTGCTGAATTCTGAATGCATGTGTGTATGTTGTGAGGTATGTGGACGGGGGAAGTCTCACCCTTTATTTTGTGTATTTAAAAAAAAACCAAAAAACAAAAAACAAAAAACTTATTACTGCATTTAAGAGCAGAACATTTAGCTGATATCTCCATGAAATCCACTGAAAAAAAAAAAAAACACGTACATCTGTGTGCCTGCCTATGGGGCCAGAATTACTGGTATGCTTAGGAAAGAGAGAATACCCTTGGTATACCCACACACTGGTCCAGAGGCAGGGGAAGCATGGCAGTGGCTAGAATACTCACATGAAGGAAAGTGTGGTCTGAATTCTATTTTCTGCCTTCTTATGTATTCCACTGGTGCAAATCTGTGGCCTGAGTACCTGCGTACCTGAGAAACTTCTGAGGAATGGGAGATGTGCATTTATATCCCTCCAGACAGATGAAGGAACCCGAGCTCAGACTTCTCCCTCCTGGGGAGAAGGCATTTTTACCAGCGGTTGTTACCACAATCAGAAAGGAAGAAGTGTACCCTGTTGCCATTCTCTTCCAATAGCATCTTCCTTTTTTTTTCCCCTGATATTTTTGTTTCAATTTTGGTCTGAGGAAGCATTGAAAAGTCCTAAGCTTCATCCAGACATCTTGTTGTATTGTTAATCTTTCTAATGCATAGCTTGGGTGGGTGGCTGCTTAGCAGATATCGCTGTATGAATCCCACTGTCAGGCACTGAGCAGTCACAGCGCTGTAAATGGAAGGCCTGTATGCCTGCTTCAGGGTGCTGTGTTGGTCACCAGATCATTTAGAGTTTGGAGCCATAAAGCAGAGAGCTGTTACATCTAAATACTTTCTCCTTTCTAACTCCTTTCCCTCTTTGATAAAGAAAGAGACTTCTAGATTCCCCACATAGCCACAGGGGTGTATTGGAGACAAGATATCATGCAGATTGCATTCCACTGAGATAATCTCATGAAGAAGGCTGTTGCAACCTTGGTTGGCAGCACAGGCAAAACACACTCAAGTACACTTGGGCTGCACTGATTGACTCCAGAGGGAAGCTGATTGCTTCACAGGCCCTGTCAGGTAAAGGTAGCCTGAAGTGGAGCCCTTGGAGACCCTTTAGGTTCAGCCAGTCATTCAGTCCAGGACTCCAGAATAATAATGCATCATGGTTAACTGCCTCCCATCCTGAGCATCCTTTTGCTCTTGCAGCAGGGTGGAGTTTTGTACTGGTGATTGCCCATAGGGCAGAGAAGGGAGTCACAGGGAGGCAGGGGAGGGCCACAACACCACCCACCTTGCAGAGGGGTGAACTAGACAAGACACAGTAACACCTGCAATTCTTGTTAGCTCAGAGGCAGAGGCAGCTTGACCACAGCCACTAGGCAAAGCACAGCTTTTGAGCACATGGGTGCAGCCTTCAAAAGTGCTGGGACTGATGTCCCTTCTGGCATGTTGCCGCAGAGGTGAGGGACATGTGCTGGCTGTTATGTGGCACAGACCACCATGGATTCATGCCTGTAGAGCGCTGGTCTAATTTGGAAGGCCTATGGGACCCTTGTGGGTGCATCAGGATAACAGGGATTATCATCAGTCTGGGTCCAGAACAGATGTGCACTTAAAGGGAATTTGTCAAACCACATTAAAGCTTTGTTTTGGTGTTTTTAATCAGAAGTGAGTTTAATGTGATTAGACTTAATTAGCTTCCCAATTGAATTGGTCTGAACTTAAAGATTTTTATTTTGTCCTGAGTGTGAGTATCTGCACATGAATTAAATGAATTCTCAATATCCACAAAAAATAAAATAAATTTTAGTACATTGTGATGAGGGCACAATGTGAGGATTAAACACTCATCAGTGGAGTCACACCACTGTATATGAGATCTGTCAGTCCTGTTTGTGCTGGAGGAGTTTACTGCCTTGTAAACGAGCCTGCTAAAATTACTCCTCTGTACAGATTTTCACTTACTACACCTTTTAATTTAGTACATTGTCAGGGGCCACATTTGTGGTTATAATATGATAATATTTAGTACAGGAAGAAACATCCTCAAGTTGTGCCAGAGGAGGACTGGGGATTAGGAATAACTTCTTCATGGAGTGTGTGGTCGGGCTGCCCACTGGAGTGGGCTGCCCAGGGAAGTGGTGGAGTCACCATCCCTGCAGGTGTCTAAGAGACATATAGATACAGCATTTAGGGACGTGGTTTTGTGATGGAGTTAGTAGTGTTAGGTGATGGTCTGACTCGATGAGCATTAGAGTCTTTTCCCACCTAAATGGTTGGATGGCTCTACGTTTTTCAGTAGCGCGTAGCCTGTAGAAATCTTGCATTGATACATCTTTAAAGAAGATGAAGCTTATGTCCACTATGCTTTTTTCTTTCATTCATTCCACATCGCATGTTAATGTCACTAGCACTTGTGATTAGAAGATCTAAAAAGTTCTGAAACTGTACATTTTAAAGTATCCATTTCTCTTGTTGTGACAGTTTCCTGAACTTTCACAAACTGAGTCCATAAAAGTTGTTGGTAAATTGGAGACTATCAGTTCTTGTTTGTAGCAAGATATATACAGACACATGTACAAACAACTCCAAAGTGTGCCATTTCCTGAGCAGAGACGTTAATGGGACGTCATCACCTGTCACGATCGCTGATGTTGCCAAAGATGTTTGTCAGCTTGACCTTTAAACTGCTCTTAGGATACTTTTGTGTAATCAAGATTTGCATCTTCAAAAATGTCAGTAGAACAAAAGCTACTACTGTTGTCCTGACTCAGCTGAGCAGATGTCAAAGATTTGGTACTTAGCTGCTAGCATACTTTCAAGTCCAACTGAAAATGAGAATATATTTTATTCACAGTTACAATTAGGATACATCTTTACCATTTATTTGTATTTATGCTGATGTTGCATACCATTTTCTTGCTGTAAGTTGAGCAGCGAAAAGTGGTTTTACTTTTATGCAGATGTAAGTCCAAAATGTGACTTACCTTCAGGTGTTTTAAGGGAAAATCAAATTTAGAAAAAGAAATCCACAGTCCTTCAACTGCATGAAGAACAGCCTGAGACTGGGGCTAACCCTACTGACTCAGGAACCAGTTTGTGCATTTTCAGTTCAAAAAGAACAGTGTCTGAACACTTTTTACTCTTTTTTGTAGGGTGTTGGAATCTGAGTGGCTGTAGCTTAGTTCCCTCTGTATGAGCAGTGTATTTGTAACGAACCAAAAGAAAATCAGATTGTTGACATTTTACTCGACTGTTTGTTACTCTGGTGGAGCCTTTATTTATTTTTGTTTACTGATCAGTCTCGTTTGCCCTGCATTGCATTTTGTTAAGATGTTTATGTAAGTGAAAAATAAGACTTACCAGCATTCTGTGTTCACTATGCATGATGTGAATAACTGCACAAAGCCCAGAGTAGCCTGACTGCCAATAGCTGGGTGACTGGGTCATACAGAGCTTTGTTTCTACACTGAAAAGGTTTGGATGAAGAGAGCAAGGGGATCAAAAGCTCCACACGTGGTCTCTACCTGCTACATCTTGGTGACAAGTGGTCAGTTCTCGTCTACCTGTCCTATAATGAAGTGATGTGTGTGCTAATTTGACTTCTGTTCCACAGGTATCTCTGTAACCTTTAGCAGGCCATGCAACACATCTGAGATAAGGTTCTTACTGCAAGGAAAAGTTGTAAAGGATCACATCCCTCTATTTCAGGAAGTCCAAAATGGCCTTTGAATGCGGGAACTCATCAAGTGCTCTAGGGTCTCTAGACTGAACTATGCTATAGCAGCTGAAAATACTGTGCTATGCTGCATGTTTCCTGATCAGCTTCTGTCAAGCCCACCTTCTGCCACAATGGAGGGGGGAAAAGGCTTTTTTCTTTTCAACACATTGTTAAGTTAGTTGCTACCAACTCTGATAAAGCACTTCACAGCTGGCAGCACAAAAGGAGAAGAGACAGACTTTGGTGTTAGAAGTCTGCCTCTCTAGCAGTGGTGTGTGCAGAGGTAAATCGCACCTTTCTGCTGCAGATCTGTGACATGTTGCCTAAAATGAATCACGTTCTTCCTTCTGGAAATAATAGGATTACTTTAGGGACAGATTTCTGGTATGTTTTCCCAATAAATAACTCCAGTTTCTGGCAGAGACAGTGCCAGGTAGTCAGGAATTTGGCATTCAGGAATTTGGCATTTCTTTAATTTTAGATCAATCTCCAGGCTCCTGGGATCTTCTCACTGTAGCAGACGCTACAAAAAGGCCAGTAATGGCAGCCCAGCCCAGGTTCTGCTCGGGGCTCTGCAGATAATTATCCGGGATTATTCTCTAATAATGGTGAGCATATCGTGAAGGTAATGTTTACCTTGAGCACACAAACTCTGCAGAGCACAGAAAGCCAGGTCATAGAGAGATTATTTAACAGCGCACTCGGTCACCCAGCAGTGCCTCACATTCAGCCGAAGAGGGCTCCCTCCTTGCTGAGTAGTGACCCCTTAAGGAGAAATAGAGCCACTGCCGCCGGTAGCTCCGCCGCCGGCTGCGCCGAGCTGTGCTGTGCTGTGCTGTGAGATTCGCATTCTGTCCCCTCCCCGCCCGTAGTTTATTTCTTCATTCTCAGTTCAGCACATTTACGAAAGGATGTTATAACACCGCGTATTAAGAAATAAAAAAAATGTTGCTGAACTGTGCTCAGCAGCAGGTATCTTCTAGAACTTTTGGGGTCAAGACTTGTCCCCAGCGTCCCTTTTGTGTGTGTGTGTGTGTGTGTTCTGATTCGTTCACTGATGCTGCACCACCAGGCCACTTTGGATGTCTATTTCTTTGCTTTATTGCTTTGCAGTCAGTGTTGTTCACCTCTCTTATTTTACCATACAGAACAGATATGGGTTGATCTTCTTTTTCTTTTTTTTCTGTTGTTGTTGTTATTGGTTCCAAAGTGCAAATGCTGAAATCCCAGTATCAGTGGTTAACCACAGCTTCCTTCCAAAGCTTCTTGCTCCAGGGGAATATTTGGAAAAACTGAACCCTAAAACTTTCAGTCAGAGCAGATAAGAACTCAGCATGTGCAGGTTTTGGAGTATAGTTGGGTTTCTAACTCGGGAAGACTTTTTTTTTTCAAAGTTTTTGATCAGCTAACACTGAAAAACAGCTCTATAGCATCTTTTGTACATGGTGGATGAGTTAAATCTTTTTGCAGTGTGAAGGACATGTACAACAATCTCCTCAAGAATCAGTCGCTAAGAACTGCTAAGTAGCAATCCTCGATTTAGGCTCTGATCCTATCTGTTTTTCCACATTGCATGACTTTTCCAAGCCTACGTGGAAAACCTTCTTTTGAGGGGTTTCAAGTAGTTTGTGCGGATCCCTTCTACAACTTCTCAGAGTATCACATTTCCTGCCTAATGGCCCAATTACCTGCACCAGCAGGGAACGTGGCTCACATTAGCCAAGTAATTACACACAAGATTCTTGGACAAGTTTAAGAGACGACAGCGAAGTTCAGATCGGTGTATTTCCGCTGCCGCCCGTACTTCAGAGCTCTCTCAGGGATGGCTGCGCCGGGTGCGCTTTCACGTAGGAGCAGCTTTACCTGACCCACTCTCGCCCACCTCCCGGCGGTGCGGGGCTTAGCATAGTGCCATAGCACACGGGTGGGAACGGATCCGCACTGCCAGCGCCCGCCGCTGTGGGATCTTCCCGTGGCAAGATCCCCGCGCTCGGCACCAGGTGCAGCACTGCACTCCAGCCTTGCAAATCCCTTTTTCCCCGAGCATCCGCCGCAGCCGGGGGGTGGCACCGCCTCTAAACCCCGCAGGAAGCTACAGCTTAAGCAGGTGCGTAATGGGAGCACGCAAGCACCCTGAGGACTCGCCGCAGCTGCACCCGCCTTTCGCTCCCCCCGCCCCGCGCCTCTCCGCGGGGCCCCCGCCTCTCCTCCGGACCTGCCGCAGGTCGCCTGCCGGCAAAGCCGCCCGCCTTCGCGGCGAGCGCGGGGCTCTGCCTGCCGGCGGGGCGGCCCCCGGCTGCAGCACCCGCCCCCGACCCCCGCCTCGTCCTGCCCTGCGCTGCCCCGCCAGGACCGGCGTGCCTGCGCCCTCCCCGGGGCCGGTGCCGGGGCCGTGCAGGCTCCTCCCGAGAGCGAGCGTGTGGTGCCCGGGGCGGGCATTAGAGCGGCGTGTGCCGAGGGGGTGTGTATGTGGGCTGGAGTTTATTATTATTATTATTGTCATTAGGAAAGAAAGAA